>JANHGL010005072.1:0-12548 GCA_024611195.1 Ceyx melanurus | reverse complement strand
TTCCATTTTTATATATATATATATATATATTTGTATATATAATTAGTTCTAAAAGTGATTTTTTTAGTTTTATGTGAAAAAAAATTGCCAGGTGACACTATCACATAGAGAAGGAGAAAAACAAAATACAATTTTCTGATGATGCTGAATAGGACTTTTTCCTGTAGTTTATAAACTGCTCTGCTTTGCATCTACTTCACGACATTTGGGGGTAGGAGGGGTTGTATCTAATCTTTATTATGCTTTGTCACTTTGCAATGCAAAGAGTTAAATGATGCATGAAATGACCTGACACACTCTATTATGTGCCACAGTATTATATACACAGAGGAATGCTTAAAAAAAAAAAAAAAAAGACAGGAAAAGCAATTCCTAATGCCTCACTTCATTGTTGATTTGAACAGGAATATTTGGTGTGTATGTATAGATTTCTGCATAATTTATTTTAGCTAAGCCACAGGAGCCCATGAACTCCAAAAATAGAAGGAAGGGTTATGCAGGGTAGTTTTCCTCATCAATTCACTAGGGAAGGTAACGGGAGATTCAGTTTTCCTGGAGGGAATGACAAACCCAACCTTTTTAACCTACTCCTGGAAATAGCTGATGAACTATCTTATGGAATGGCTCTAAGTAGCATCATTACTGTGGGATAAGTTAGGAACGTGTTTATGAAGCTCTTAAAAATGAATAGAAAATGATGGTACGCTGCATGTCTTATTAAATAATATTATTCTCAAGCTCATACTACACAGTTTAGTCTGATATTTGCCTGCCCTTAATAGGGCTTTGTTGAAGGTCAGATTCAAACAAGAAGTCTTCAGTGTAAAAGTCTTGACTTTTGATTCATATGTCCTCCTTTGCACGGCAAACATCTTTCTGCCCCTTCATGGGGGTATGGTCACAAATCTTCACTCAGTCTTGGGGCCTAAGGCCAAGTGCAAATTTAGGCCTTGCAGTTTGAAATGGAAAATAGGAGTTTCTGTTTTCTACCTCTGTATGTAGAATATCATTGGGAATGCAGCAGATTTATTTTATTTTTTCCCCCCCAACTGCAGAGTTTGTCCCTGTTAAAAATCTGCTAGTGGGGTAGAAAATATGGTTTGCTTTAGAGAAGTGAGAACCAGAAAAGGCAATAGTGAGACACGGTCGTCTCCGAGTATTTCAAATGACACAATGGCATCCATACTTAGATATTTAAAGACAGCAGTAGCAATGCCAAAATCCTGATCAGGCATCCACCTGTTCCATCTCCACTTCTTATCTGCTTAATATTTATGTGGTCTGTATTTCATTTTGGTAAATAATATATTTAATGAAAAGCCTAGGATTAATTATGTAGTAATTGATGCATATTGTAGCAAGATGGGGAAAACATCACTCATAAGGAACAACTTGCCTTTTCATATCTCCTCAGTGTTGTTTAACACTGTTAATTTTTTTCCAGAGACAATAATGGCCTTTTCCACCCCGTTGCATGGGAAGGCTAGTTTTCACACGGCAGTGGTACTGTGAAACAGTGGCTGGGTAGTTCTGTCCTCCACAGCCTTGGGTCAAAGGCTCACAGGCTAGGAGGCAGCAGCTGTGCTTCCAGCACCAGGGAAGGGTGGGAGTCTACTTGGGTCTGTGGATTTGGTTGAGGTGGTTTGGGTGCAGTTCATAACCAGCTTTTCATTTTTTATCAAGATTTGGGGAGCTGAAAGTTCCTGTGTGGGTACAGATTGGTGACCTGCTTAAGTAAGTCCATATTTTTTCTGTCTGGAAGTGCCTTATATTTGATTATATTTCGTCTGAGGAAAGTGAACTTCCTCTGCAAGTATGGTGTTTATCAAACTGCAGCTTCATGTTGGACAGAGGGGCTGCTTTCTCATGCTAGGTCATGAATAGGCCGCCACAGGCTAGGATGATTATTATTTCATGTAATCTAATGTAAACATACAGCCCTTATGTTCTACTTCTAATCAGGCTTGAAAAAAATGGCCTCAAATCTTGTTATAAATTGGAGACTTAGCCTGGTGTTAGACAGTTTCAGATTCCTACAACTTTCTCAGTCATTCCAGCACACAAACAGCTTTCAGCATAAGTTTATCTTGTATGAGAATGGTTTGTTGATGGACAGAACTTGAAATTCAAGGTGTGGGAGTTAACCCCCAAAAGAAGCACTTGCACAATCAAACCATTTGAACTAAGCTCTTTCACTTTAGACAGTCACACAAAGCAGCTCTGCCATGTCAGGTGTAGAGTTTACTTCTGTGGTAGTCCCAGTATGAGCTGCTGTAGGCATGTCTGCTCCAGTTCTTCTCATTCATCCCTGTATAAGCAATCTGGAGACCTGTGTAGTTTTCCATTTGGTGCAATGCAACAGAAAAGAAAATCACTACTGTTTCCACAGCAACTTGTGCATCAGACCCTGGCTGGAGCGAGGCATCAGGATGCTGTCAGTGCAAGTAATTGATGACTTCAGTAAACGCTTGTCGAAATAAAGTGCATGATCTAATGCTCCCCTCAAGCCCCTCTTGGTTATTGGTATGGGGGGACTGTGGTAAATATATGACCATAAACACAGCTGTAGATTTCCTATTGTAACTTCATTCCTTCGTATTTCAGTCCATGCAGCTGCTTTGTTTTGATTCACTCTTCTGTCTGCAGATAGTCATTGCAGAGCACTTCAGGGTTATCCATTCCAACCTTGCTGTGGATGGTGTGGTCAGACGGAGTTAGTGCTAGGTGACTGGTGACCTGTGTAGAATGGTCTTTGAGGCTCAGTGCTGTCTCTAGCTGTCAGATATAACCATGCTTACAGGCTCTCAGCACCAGTGGCTCCCTTAGCAGTGCTCTTTAGGGGACTGAGGTCCTGAATTTCTTAGGGTTTTATTCCTTCAAATGGGTTCCCCCAATTCAGATTGTGCACTGAGAAAGTTTAGATATGGTCCCACGCTGCAGTTGTCATGGTTGAAACAATCTGTGCATTCATACACGTATCTGTCCATAGGTTTTCACATGTATTTGCATATGTCATAAGTCATACAAATGCCATCCCTATTCATTGCACACTGATGGTAATAATAATAATAATAATAACCTGAGAAGGTTTCTAATTGGAACAGCCAATGCTCTAAATGGTGAAAGGTATCTCAAGCTGATTATGTGCATATGTGTGATATCTTTACCATAACTGTAGAAAGCATAGAGAAAGTATGCACCACTCTATTGACAAAAAACCTCTGTTACATTGAAAAATGAAGCAGAGTCCCAGGCATTTGCTACTGCAATTACAGTTGCAAATCAGTAATCAAGAGTTTGCTTTTACTATTTTACACATCTTTCTAACATGCCAAAACAGCCTCCTCTTTTAAGCAGTTATTGCTCATGTAGAACTGGAGCTCATCAAGAGTTGTCTGTCAAAATGTTTTTAATGAAGAGTTTGCATAACACTGACACATTGATGTCTTTTTCTTCTAACTGTTGACACCAACAGGCTAAAAAACTTGGTTTTGGGGAGGCAGAAAATTGTATTAGTTCAGCTTATTTGTAGAATATGTTTGCTAAATTAATTTGCTAAGCTTTGTTTTTCTGATGAATATTGAACCTTATTTTCCAATTGTAAATATAATGCCTGTGGGAAATAGCTCCAGGTCCCATTTTCTGTGACTACATTTTCTCATAATTTAGACCAGGCCCAAGCCAAGGGTGGCATGCAGAGCTGATATCATAGGCTGTGTTAGGGGAGGCATGGTCTGGTCAGAAACCTGCTGCCTGCTGCTCTCCAGGCTTGTTATTGCACATCAGCAGCTGAGTAAGTGTCCGTTTATTTTTTCCCTAAGCATCATTTTGGTTAATTGAGTTGATGTGATAGAACCTATCCCTCCCTGCAATTACTTGCTCAGTAGATACTAATTTTGTGAAGCTCTAGCTAAATTAGCAGCAATATACAAGTAAGTGCCCTGGTAGTTTTTCCTTCACTGGTAACCTCCCATTCACAATACAGATCAATAAATGCTAAAGCATGTTGTCAGTTTCAAGGTGACATTATTAGCTCTGTTTTACCCTTCCAATAAACATTTGAAGAACATAGTTGCTATTTTCTTTCTTCCCTGAAACACCCTGAAGCATGATGGAGCTGTGTGGTATACTCTGCCCTTATCTGAAATAGGCTCTGAAATGTAAAAAGCAGCAGAGATAAAAGCTCCATCAGGAAGAGAACAAGTTCCATCAGTGCCCCTGCCCTTAGTTGTCATTGGAGGTTAGTGATGTGGGAAGCAGCCAAATGGCCCTGCTGGCTGGCACGTCGATGCTCTGCCACACTTCGGGTTTGTTTGGATCAGGAAAGGTTGTCAGAAATGGGGAGCATATCTTTCATAACCATGTAGAATCCACTATCAAAGGCAATTCAAGTCCTTTGCTGACATCTTTGAATTAAGTTTCACTGCCCGTGTGTGATTCAATATTATCTCTGTTATACCAGGAAGGGAGACTTGGACAGAGACAGATTAAGCTGTTTGCTGGAGGTCACACAGCAATTCTCTGGCAGTGCTGCTCTGCTGCTTCCCAGCACTATCTCAGCGGCAAGGTTGTCCTTTCTCCCTTGAGAGTGCTGAAGGGAGGTGTATTAGACCTTTTTTTTAAATTCATTTTCAGCCTCCTCTTCCTGTGCTTGAACAGAGTGAAATTGTCTGGACTGCTGAAGCAAGTTGTCTTCAGACATCTCGTCCGATGAAATTTCCTTGTGTGTGTGTGGCTGCGTGAGGGGCTTCAGCAGGTGCGGAAGGCACAGGTACACTGGTGATGTCAGAGAGCCAGGCAGAGGCCCCATAGGGGCTGGCAACATAGACACTCATAGGATGGTAGAGTTTGGAAGGGACCTGTGAAGATCATCAAGTGCAACTCCCCTGCCAGAGAAAGATCACCTCGGGCAGGCCACACAGGAACAGATCCAGGCGGGTTTTGAAAGGCTCTGGGCAGCCTGTTCAAGGCTCTGTTACTCTCACAGTAAAGATGTTTTTCCCCAAGCTGAGGTGGAACTTCCCGTGTTCCACTTTGTGGCCATTACTTGTCCTATCACAGGGCACCACTGAAAATAGACTGGCTTCTTCTACTTGACACCCACAATTCCACTTGTAAATATTAATGATTCCCTCTCGGACTTCTCCAGCCTAAACAGCCCCAGGTGTCTCAGCCTTTCCTCGTAAGAGAGGTGTTCCAGTCCCTTCATCATGCTCATAGCCAGCTGTTGGACTCTCTCTAGTATTTCCCTGTCTTTCTTGAACTGGGGAGACCAGAATTGGACAGAATACTCTAGAAGTGGTCTCCCTAGGGCAGAGTAGACAAACAGTCTATTTTAAACTTCTATTTTAATCAAGAGTAAAAGATAAAATGTACTGTCAGTTGTTGCCATTGTTGCTATTGTGACAGCTGACAACAGCCTGACCCTTTCCTCCATGTACTGTCCACCAATATTCACAAGAGCTTATGTCTGCCAGGGTGAACAAGATATTTGTCATTGCACAGAGCTGTCTATCCAACCCTATCTTTTTTGTGTTGGCATTAAAGAGCAGTGCTCAGAGACTCTCCAGCCACAGGTTAGCTTGTGACAAGAATCCCCAAGAGCAGGGCACCTGCTGTGAGTAACCGGACAGGAACCTGCTGCATTCTGAAATATTCAGAATCAGGCAGCAGGACCTTTCTTGCAGGGTCTGAGAGAGTGCATTCCACAAACTCAGAGACAAGAATATGAAGAGGGCACTTTTTCTCTGACAAGCTCACAAAGATGATCTGGTAAAATGGGATTTGGGTGGCCTCTGATATCATTATGTGGTAATCACTTAGGTGCAATCAATCATGTTCAGCTGGGTAGCTCCAGTAAACTGCTGGTGGTGTCCAGGCACAGGGTCATGGGAGATGGGAGCTGTTAGCTTTTCTTTGTCATAAGTTACTTCCCCTTCCCTCAGCATGTCTCTTCCAAGGCCAGCCTTGACCATGAGCATGGTGCTTCCAGAGTTCAGCATGGCTGTGCCTGCTAATGTGCTGCAATCTGGTCGTCTGATTTATTTTTTCCCTTAGAATGGTAACACTGGGAACATTGTGTGGCACTGACCCAAAATAGTCAGACTGTGATGTTGCATTTGTGTTGTATTATGACTTATTTATTATAACACTTCAACAAATGTGATGTTTTATTTTGTCCTGCCTCTGAAAAGTGGTTCGTCATTTTCCAGTGATAAACATCTCTGACAGAAATTAAAGGTCTTCCCCATCATGCCTTCACCTTCCTTAGACCAGCAAAAGTGCTGACAGTGGAATGAATACCATCAAGTCCCACATATGCCTTAAGTCCTCAACACGTTCCACATAGCAGAATATGTTGGTAAACTCTCACAAACTACCTGCTGTAGAGTCCTGTATCCAATGGTAACGTGGTCCTGAAGCCAAAAGCCCTTTTCAATACATTGAAAGTGGGGTAATGTAAAAGAAAATAATTCTGGACAAATGTGGGGAGCAGAGCTGTCAGCAGCCAGTCAGGAGGAAAATCACTTCTACTGTGTTGCTGTGTAGCTAACAGTGACAGCAGATACAGAAGTTGCTCTGGCTTTCTCAAAGAGATACTGGCCCAGAATTCACTTGTAGGGAAGAGTAATAGTTCCCTTTCCTTATGCCAAATCAGGACAGATTGACCTCTATAATAGGAAGAAAAAAAAAAAAAAAAAGCATTACTTGTTCTTGCCATGACTTTTGTTGGGCAGAAGTTAGTTCACCAAAGCTCACTCATTTAGGAGTGATGAATATGCAGAATGATTAGTTTTACTAGTTCCTGCCTCCTAGCCTGAGGAAATTAAGGACTCTTATTCCCTGTCTGCCAGATAGGGAAACCTAAAGGTTATTTAATAACATGCAGAAACTGAAGGGAGAGCCATAAGCAGTGAAGTGTCTGGGTAACTCTCTTAAGTTAGGATGAAGAGCTTCAGTGAAAGTGACCTTCATGCTTGATTTTTCCCTCTCTGCTTTACGCCACACTTAAAGTTCTAATAAACACTTTTTTTCCCACATTTTCACTGTATCACTTATTTAATGAAACATTTCCATAGCTAGGCAGAAATTTGAATCCAGGGTGGTAATATCTGCAAATGTTTGGGTGAATGCAAAACACAAAGGGTCAGATCTTTATAGTGTACTGAACAAAATCTTGACATGGGTTGCTAAATATATATTTTAATATTTTTAAAAGCTTGATTATAACTTTAAGAAAGGATAAAATGATCATATTCTGTTTCATTGAGTAGGCTATCCTGTCCCCTTTGAGCAGTGCAGAAATTTTCCAGAGAGCACAAGGAAAGCATGTGGGGAATCGGAAGACTATGTACAGCCAGGAGCTGTAACTCTGAGGGCTCTCGGGCAGCAGAGAGCAAATGCTGGTGTATTGTAGCAGGATGGCAGACATAGTGGTGTTTGAGTCAAGTAAGAGGACAGGGAAGGAAGAAGATGTGGCATCTGAGCAGAAAAGGAAGGAACATCCAGCACTCAGATATAAAGAGAGCGGAAAATGCCAAGAGTTAGGCTGGAAGACAAGAGGAAGAAGGAGCCTTTTGGAAGGAGTTATCTCTATGGCGGTATTGTTTATTTTGATCTAAAACTGCCTTTTGTAATTGTGACTGAAACCAAAATTAATGGTCCCATTTGAGACATCAATGCCTGCCTGATTGCTTGAATGTTACAGTCACTATTTTGCATAAAAGCCTGTCTTTCCTTCCTTTTGCCAGATCGAAGACATCATCACGAGAATGCAGGATGACAAAACAGGTGGCGTTCCCATTCGCACTGTCAAGAGCTTCCTGTCCAAAATCCCCAGCGTTGTCACTGGTAAGGACCCTGCATAGCAGGGAACTGAGTGTGAGCCAGTACTTGCTCGTTTCTAGCAAACACCCTATGAAAGACACACAAAAAAAAGGGAGGAATATAAGAATGGAAACACTCCCCCTGCTTTTTTTTTCTACATATTGCTGTTACAGGGTGAATTATTGAACCAACATAAGTCTGTTTAAGCAAGCAAGCATTTATATTTCTTTGGGGTGAGTTATTAAAAATGTTCTTTAGTTTTTCTGGCTATCACAGTATCACCGTTCATTCACTATGATGGATGACAGCTCAGGAAAGAAATTTGGAACTGTTTTCTCATTCCTCTACCTGTGATCCAATAAGAGTATTTGGGTATGAATGTCAAGTACATTTTATGCACATGTGCTTCTTTATTAAAGTCATATGTACAAAAGCATGGATGGTGCAGGAACTGTGAGTCAGAGTACACAACTGTTCCTAGATGTATTTCCAGAGTACCTTCCAGTGCAACAAAGAACTTTGGTGTTGATGGCTGATGAGTTTTCTCTGGCTGATGTAAATTGCTTGAACAGTAGTGTATACTTGAGATTCTGATAACTGTTTTCACTAACTTGATAGTGGCATTCACTACGGTGTCACAAAACGACTATTTTCCTTTGCCAGTGAACTGTTGTCCAGTATGAGATATCCAGCTACTCCTTGTGACTTACAATTTATGGTGCTGTGTATCTCTGTAAAGAACGTAAGATTTTCTCTGTCCTGCAGAGTCTCTTTCCAAATCAGACCAGATAGGCTCACTGATGAGTCTGTTTAGGAAGTTTCCCCTCCTGTTCTGAAAAGTGAAGGGCTTTGTTCTCTCTGGCTGTGGCCCCACTGAAGTAAAATTCAGATGATCAGTAAAAATGCAAAAGTTGAGTGGTTGCATGTATACAGTACACCACTAACAGAGAGAAGACTGGCAGTTCAAAGGGATCTTTCTTGCTCTTGAGGTCTTTATACTGTTGAAAAGTAATGGGGAAATACCTCTTGTCAATAGGATGCTGGCAATGCAGCTTGAGTGAAGCTATTGTAGAGCAGATTCCCTGCAGTGGAATGTATCTGAGCCTAAAGTGCTTCAAAAATATCTTTACTATTAAAATAATTGGATTGATCAGAGTTTGAGATTTTGTTGATTGATTCAGGAGTGTGATTTTAATATCCTTGTATCAGAAAAAAATGTCCAATGTAATCTACAGGAATGGAATAAAAATCTGCAGAGTTCTTGGGGATAGGCAGGAATATAGAAATTGGAATAAAGTTTTTACTCTAATGCGGCTCATTCTAGTTAAGCCCCTTTTACTGAGCAACAAGCTCTTCTGTCTGAAATGGATTTCAGGGTGGTGACTCAATGTAACTGGGAGTTGCAAGATCAGGGTTTTTACAGTGGAAAAAAAAATTAATCTAGAATGAGATGTGAAAATTCTGTTACTAAATTGCAGGTTATGGCTGGAACAGGTATGATCTAACTGTTCTGGAAGGTTCCTGGGGAAAATATCCATTTATCTGATTTGAAAATTCATTCCATAAGCTCAAGTCTGCAATACGCAGACTGGATATCTTAAAATTGAGTCAGCTAAACCAGATTTCTGACATCCTTGTTAATATTCATTGGTGAAGCAATTGATCCAGTCATTGAGCCATGACCTGTTAATCAAGAGAAAAAAGGAAATGGGAGACCTCACAGCATCTTTAAACTGATTATACTTATCCTGGTTGGAAGCTTTCTGGCGTGATGGAAAGTACCCTCCTTGCACTCTGCTGTTCTGGAACAGCAGCTGCTATAGCATCACCTTGAAATGTTTGGTTTTTCATAGCCCAAGGAATAGTAAAAAGATGAAGATAAAATGAGAACAAAACCTTCCTTTCAGAGCTCACAGAAAATTCTCAGATTCGGAGGGGACCAAACTCAGTACCATCCCTTTCAGGATATTTTTATGATGCATCAGGCAGTGTATGAAGCCTCTGAGCTTGAAAAGTATGAGAAAATAATGGCTGAGCTGAGAACCCAAAGTTTTCTTCATTTCTCATTTCTCCTTTCAGATGCATACACCTGCCTATTTGTAGACCAAATCCAAAAGAAAAAATATGTAATTGCAGTACTTGTGATAGGGGGGTAAAGATCTGGAACACTTGAAGAGGCAGGAGCAGTTATGTTTGAACAAAAGCTGAGGGAACTGGGTTTGGTCAGTCTGGAGAAGGGAGAGTTGAAGGGAATGAGAGGCTGTAGAGAAGACAGGGTCAGACCCTTTCTCAGGAGCACATGATGGAAGTACAAAAGCCAATGTACACATGTTACAGGAGAATAAATCTCAACTATATTTAGGAAGAAAGTTGTTTATGGTTAGAGCAGCTGAGCATGGGCCTGGTGGCTTGGAGAGGCTGTAGAACCAGCATTTTGGAGCTGTTCAGAGACCCCTGAGCCCAGCTGAGTTGAGCAATCTGACTGACCTTGGCCTTTCTTTGGATGGAGGGTGAACTAAACAAACTCCAGAGAATCCTTCCAACCTCAATTATTCTTATAATCATTAAATAGTCAATTTAGTGCTTTTCTAATCCCATTCAGTGTCATGAACACAAAAGAAGACCTCTGTATTTTCAAGAACTTTGGACTCCCTCTCAGAAAGAGCTTAATTTCTAGACTCTGACAGTCTCACACATTTTATTTCTACCTGAAAAATGGAACAGCAACACTTGAGACATTACTTATTTGACAGGCTCACAGTGACTATGATTAACAGGGGTTTATTTTTGCTTTATACTTCTATTGTAATTGCTTCTCACAGGAGAACTGTAAAATCTTAAAGAAAAAGCAACATTACAGCAATGCCTTGGTGCTCTAAACAGGCATTTCTGTTTATAGTACAGCGAAGTGGGTGTTTGATTTAAAGTTTGAATACTAGGGAAAGAACTGCTCATCTCTGTTTTCCTTTCATCTGTCCTGATGCCTAAGTTGTGAATGAGGCATTGTGTAACATGAGGAGAAGGACCATCAGAGGACTATTAAATGGTCCTCTTTTTATAACAGGAATATGGGAAAAGGATGAAAAAAACTTTTTTGAATGTATGATGAGTCTGATGTGCAAAGGCATGTTATAATCTTCATTAGAAGTAGATTTGTGTATACCCTTCCCTGACTTTTTCTTCAAAGTAGGTCAGCCAAAGAAGGACATATCACACCATTTCCTTCTTGGTTAAGTCTTAAATTTTATCAGCAAGCCACAGAGAATGAAAATAAGAAAAAACCAATCTGTGTAGCATCTGTGTGAGTATATCTGACAGTGTCCAATGCCAAGGTAAATGTATGGAATGAAAACCTGACTGAGGGCAGGTACTAAGTAGTAGTGTGGTCTGTGCCCAGACTGAGTCTTCAGCCAAAGCACATGATGGCAGTCACTGCAATAAATAGAATTGCATGTTTCTCTTCTAGTGAGAAAACAATTTCCTCAGTAAAGATTTTGTTTCTTTAAATGAATCAGCAATTTTCTTTTTCCCTAGTCATCAGGCTTTTGTAAGAACATCTCATTATTCTAACCAGCAACAAAACTGGCTTTGTAATCTTTTTTATTTCCATACAGTTGCATGTTAAAACTAACCTCCTGTTTGGTAGGAAGACCAAATGTGTGTAATTTCTTATTCTACCCATTCAGACTTGACCCTGTGCAACATTGCCAAAGCAAGTGAAAAATAAGTCAGTGCTGCCACAGCTGAGCTTGCCAGTGCAAAAAAATCCTTTTATTTATCTATCTTGTCTTTATTTTACAGTTTTGCTTTGAGAACAGGAGACCTGAAATTTGGTATTGTTTAATAAAAGTTAGTCAATCATCCTAAATTTAAACCAAGTGCAATCTTGTGCTAAACATGAAACTCTTTAGTTAAAACAAGCAAAACAAGAAGAAAAAAAAAATCTTTAGCAAAACTTAAATCAATGTCCAAACTAAATTAGGGTGTTTACTAATTTCTGAATGATAAAAGGACCATGTTCAAGGGTTTAAATTAACATACATTTATCTATACATATATTGTACTATGTAATTTCTGGTGGGTTTCCACAGTTATGTACAACAGATGCTACGCAGTAAATTCAGCAGTTGTGTAATTGCGTGGTAGAAACTGGCTTGCTAACACCTGTTAGGCATACAAATCCATTTATTTCTCATAAAAAATCAATTGCTCTGAGCAAGTTGTATTTAAACTAATTCAAGACTGGGCTTCTTCATCACAATTTGTATTTTGTTCTTTTGTGCATCTCTTCTTCAAATTGCACCCAGTGGAAATGTAATCCATCCGTCCCTCAATAAGAGGGTTGTTATACCTTTTAATCTAGCATTTCAAAGCTGCTGTGAATCACACAGCATTAGACATGTCAGCTGTTACACCAGTAGCACAGGCTTTGCAATTTTTTTTTTTTTCTCTAGCTTTCTCTTAAGCTGTCTATTCCCATGCCAGAAGACAAATTAACCCAGTTAAGGAACTGAAGAATTATGCTGTCTTCATCCACAGCTCCCTACTTCATCCCTTTTTCTCTCCAACTGCAGCCGGCTCCTACCTTTCAAAGTGTTAGCGGAATGAGGAGGAAAAGACAAAAGTAATCTCTCTAAGAGGTAGTAATTCTTTGTCTTTTTTTAAGATGCAAGTCAATACCTTGTGAAGCAAAAGTTTAAAGGATTTGATTTTCAAAGGAT
>JANHGL010005070.1:0-34760 GCA_024611195.1 Ceyx melanurus | reverse complement strand
CTGAGCGCAGGGGCTGGGCACGGGCAATGCACAGTGCCCTGAGAGGATGTTTTGGTGCCTGCCAGCCCTGGGAAAAAGCTTTTTCCACTGAGTCATTTGCTGCCTCTGCTTTTTGGGGGAACGGGAGATGGAAAAACCCAGTCCAGATCTCCCTGCTCCAGCAAGACCAGGTCCCTATCAGCACAGCTGCCCCGTGTTTGTTTTCCAGAGGGAGCAGCAGACAGACAGCAGCATAAATAGAACGGGCCCGGCTATTTTAAGGCATCGATTACATGATCTGTGCAGTGAAGAAAAAAAATATTTCATCTTCGGTTTAGCTGCAACAAACAGCACAGGCTTGAGAGGAGCAGCAGCAGCTCCAGTAGGGTTGGCCATTTCAGAGCCATTGCCCCATGTGACTGCAGGACCTTGGTGGTGGACAAGCCAAGAGGACTTTTACTTCTGCATGAGTTTCTTCTTGAAGTCATGGTAGATGGAAGGTTGTCCACACTTGGCACTGTTCTGGTGTGACAGTGCTCCAGCAGACAGGGAGTGACGGTGTGAGGTGTGCTTCATCTTGGCAATGGGAAACCATGCTCAGGCAAATGCTGTTTTGGTGATGTACACGTGTGTGCAGCCAAGGGTGGGGATTTTCTTCTTCTGGAGGGGTTTCTGGATTCCTCTGGAGCTGGAATGGTTGTGCCACTTTGCCCTGAGCTGCATGCTCTTATGGAAGCACTTGCATTTTCTGTTGGGGGTTAAAATCAGGCTTGTTTCTGGTGATTGATTTAGTGCCAAGCAGAGATCTTGTCAGGTAGGAGAGGAGGGCTTGGAGTCTTGGAAGCAGGAGCTGTTTTCCTCTCAGTATTCGTTGCAGCTGGGGCTGAGTGCTCAGGCTGGACAGAGATGAGCACAGAGCTCCCTCTCTCACAGCCATACTGGGATCACCCCATCCCTGTCACCATCTCATCCCAGCTGGAGGCTGATCTGCAAGGGCAGAGGGCAGCAGCCCAGCTCAAGGGCTTCTACATCCTCACATCCAGGAAAAGCAAGCAAATCAGATTCACTGAGGTTTCAATGCTAAGCAGTGTCTTATCAAGGAAGGTGATGGTTGGGGTTTTCAGGTACAGTGGGCGAGCCAGGAGCTGCTCATGAAAAAGAGGGCAAAAGATATTAAAAGCAGCTGCTGAAAAGAGTTCTCTCTTCACTTGCAACCCCAGCCACAGAGGTTTATTAGTATACATGAACCTGAAAAGGCTTTTTTTTCTCATTGTGTTTTGTTTTTTTCCCCCCGTTTTTTTCTTTGCTGACCTTTGGTGGTTTTTGCAGAGTAAACTGCACATTAGAAGGCAAATCTGTCATGTGGGATGAAGTTTAGCACTAATAATGGTATAAAACATGTTTATCTCTGCAAAATGACTTTGTTAGTGGACTTCTGGTAAGTCCTTCTTGTGATAAAGGGCCATCAGGACCCTGGAAATCATCTTGTTGCACCAGGTCATGCAGTGGTTGTCACATTTGACTTACTCTTCTGTGAAGCATCAATTGCCAGTTGCTGCCAGAGCCACTGCTTTCTCCTGGCCTGCTAAGGTGGCTGAGATAGAGCTGAACCAGAGCTGGAGCTGCCACGCACTTGTCCTCACTGTCCCCTTTCCTTGTGATGATTTGGGGGTGCAGAGCTCAAGATTGGGCCTTGTAGCTTAGGACCATAGTCCATGGCTTGGCATCAGCCAAACAATGACCAGTTTTCATGCTGTAAGATGGTGTGGAAGTGTAGTTCCTTCCCACAACTCTTGGAGGGACTCCTCCACACCCTTGGAGGGTAATTAGAAGATGTTATTTATGGAGCAAAACCACAGAAGGTTGTAGGTGCTCTGCTGGGCTCCCACTCAGGATGTCTACCTCGTGTGATAGCCATGTGGGGATGGTGTGACTGGCAGAGCAGATGCTTTGGAGCCAGGAAAGCCTCCTGACTTCTTGAGTGTAACTTGGAGCATGAGTCTGTGGAGGAAGTTCCTCTGTGCCCACCCCACCAGCACCAACAGCGCGTTTTCCACCTTTCAACCTGAACTGAGGTTTCCCTCTGTTCTCATGTCTGACAGACTGCCTGGAGCTGCTGTTGCTGGAGTCCATGGCGTACACTGTGACTCCCACACCAGTGGGGCCCGTCGGCTCCCAGTACTGCGTCTGCAAAGTTGAGCTGTCCATCTGTGGCCAAAACCTTCTGGACAGGGATGTCACTTCCAAATCAGACCCCTTCTGCGTCCTCTTCATGGAAGTCAATGGGAAGTGGGTGGAGGTAAGTCCTGAAGTTGTGTGGATCTCCTCCTCCTGTGGTTTGCTCGTGCTGGTGTCTCCTCTCTGCGTGCTTTTCTGAAAGCTGGTCCTTGTTCCTCCCTGAGCAGAGGTGGAAGCTTTTCTGGTCCTCCTGAGCCTGTGCATATGGCACCGGTGTGTTAATTATTCTGTGTTCATAGAGTGTGTTGCAACTGGTCCTTTCCCCACCAGTGTGTTCTGCTTTGTGCTGGGGTCAGATTTAGCTGCAGATCTTACTCAGTGTCGACCTCTGGCAAGGCAGGTGGCAGGCATGAAAGGATCTTACCACCTTGAAAGTGGTCCCTGCCCTTCTCAGTCTGCTCTAAGCTGGGAGTGCTTTGGATTTGGATGCCTGAAATGCTGATCCCATGTGGCAAATGTTGTGAGGTCCTACTTGCAATGGGGCATGTTTACAGGTGAGTCAAGATAAGTTGGTTCTTGGATCTTGAGCTGGTCATTGGGTTTTGCTTGAAGAGTTGCTCTTTGTAGGGACCTGGATGTGCTGGCTGAGGATCTATCAGGTCAGTCCAGTGGAGAAACACTATCAGGGCAGGCTGTTCTCTGGACACTTGTGACCTCCTTCAAGAAGTAAACGCCTTTAAGCTGGACATTTCATGAACTGGTTGTGGAGGCAGCATTGAGGATGGGCACAGAAGAACACACTGGCATGGTCCTGTGGCCAGGTGGTGAGGGGTGGTTTTATTTTCCTTGTATGTGATGAGGAACTGAGAGCTGCATCCCTCTGCCTCCCTACCCACTCCTACACAGGCTTGCTTCAAGGCAAGACTCTGCTGATAAAAGGCTCCTTAAGGACCGGAGGACCTTCCATGTCTGCTCCATCCTGGGTAGTGGGTGTACACGGGATAAATCTGTCCCCTCCGAGATGCTTACAGCTCACAAGGAGCCCTCGTGTGTTGTTTCCAGCCCTCTGCTCCAGTGGGACAAGGCTGATGCTAACCAGGCTAATGGAGCAAGAAGGAATTGTCCCTCAGCAGCTGTCTGAATTATTTCATATCATAAGTAAAACATTGGCTTGATCCCAAAAGCTCGCTGCTCGACATACCCACCAAGTGGATGCAACATCTCCCTGCTGTGGGGAAGGGGCACAGGTGCACACTGTGATAGGGACCGGGTCTGTGCATTCTGCCAGCATTGTGGTTCTTCCAGAAGTGCCCAGATTGGCTCTGAACAGCATGACCTTGGTGCTGCTGCAAGAGCAAGAGGTCTCCCCTGGTTTGGTGTCCCAGGCTGGCTTTGCAGTCAGCATCTATGCGAAGTGGACTAGACTGGTTTTCATGGTGCTTTATTCAGTGTCTCCATGGAAAAGCTATAGTTGTAATCTCCTTCTGAGCAAGTTGGGCAAGGTGCTGTCTGTGGTAAAATTGGTGTTGTGAATCCAAACTCCAATGTCTGTGAGCATTTGGCTTCAGGCCTAAGAAAAACCTTTGGACTACTTGGGGGAAAGACTTGGCTAAAATATCTGGAGGAAAAAAAATGATTTAATTTTATAATTGCAGTTGTAGATTGTATAAGACCTCTTTTCAGATGGTCTGGGAGGGAGCAGGTGAGCAGAGGATGGATGGATGGATGGATGGATAGATACAGGCACTGGTGTTGCGTGCACCACAAAATGAGAAGCCAAAGGGCATTAAGTCATGGAAACCAAACAAAAATTGTCCCAGTTCCTGGGAAACTAGGTGGTCTCTTTTTTTCAGCTGTTTGGACTAGTTGGGCAGCCTTTGAACACTTGGCCAAGGAGCTGGTGAAGCAATGGGATCACCTGAGGTGTCCTGCAGTTGATCTCCTCAATGTCAGCAGGGAAGGTGTAGGGGAATACCTTGCCTTACTGTGGTCTGCAAATTAACATTGTTCAGCAGCCTAATGAGCTTTCCAGACTTGATAGATGTCATCTCTTTGACCTGATTGTACTTCTCAGGAATTTCTTTCTGTCAGTAATGTTTCAGTCCAGCAGTTTTGATTCCAAATCCTCTTTTACAATAAAAATGTTCGGTGTTTTTTTGTTTGGTTTTTTGTTTCTTCCTCTTTTTCCTCTGCTATTTTTAGCTTCTTTTAATTGGCACGGTAAGTGCTGGACGACAGCCTTGAGTGGCAGGTTGCTCATCTCTCTGCTGTCAGAGGTAGCATGCGGCATGAGCTGGCACGTGATGTAGTCTGCTCATGTGCTGCAGAGCTGGTCCTGGTCAACTGGCACACTGGGGGCACAGTCAGGACTGAGACCCTCCTGTACCCACATGTGGCAGCAGCAGTGCTGGGGTTTGGGCAGTGGGTGGGTGCCAAGGACAGCCACAAGATATGGCCTCACCTGTGAGAGCCTCGCTGGATGGGATGCTTTGTGGATCCTTGGCAGCTCATGCCACTGTGGTTCAGAACTGGTGCCTGCATTAGATTTTGGCTGCATAGACATGCCCCTTGCCCAAATGAACCTCTTTCCCATCTGAAAGCAGTGACCTTAACATTGCTGGAATGTAGGGAACAGATGGGGACAGGAGCACCTCAGTGGCATGAACCCATCACACCACACTGCCGCTGCCACACCACATTAGAAACACATCCCAACCATCGGACCTGGTTTAGGAAGTGGATCTCCTCCCCAGCTGTGGAGGTGCCAGCATCTGAGCTGGGTGGTGGAGCTTCAGCACCGGCTACTGCCAAGAGAAAGATTTCTGCTTGCTGTTCTTTCTAGCTGTCACATGTGTTCTGAAATACAATTATTTTGTCTCAATGAGCTTAACAGAAATTAAAACCTCTTTGTGAATCAGACTTGGAGGGGGTGGGGGAGGGAGGGACAATAAGCCATAGGCCAAGAAGTGACATGAAAACTGGTGATATTTAAATGTTCTGCCTAATGACGTACTCTCACAGGAGCCATGAAAGACCTGACCTGTGATGCTGGGAGCACATGACTCAGCCATGCTGCTGCCTTTGTGCTGCTCTGAGTCATTTGACCAGCCCTGTATCCTCAGCACCAGCTTTCCTTGGCACTTGGGTGGGCATCTCCCAGTGTTGGAGCATCAAGCACCTCCATGTGCTAGGGATGCTTGAAGGTATTTAGCCAACCTCCCTTCAGACACTGGAGGACTCTCTGGCTGCACTTATTGAACATGAGGGCAGTCAATGGGGATGGTTTCCTGATTTCATGCTTCATTTCTAGAATCCTGTGCAGCAGCCAACTGGAGCTTGTGATTTTTCTGGAGCTTCACACTGGCAATAGGCAGGAGATGAAACAGTTTAATCTGGGTGTTGAAGGAAGCCCCATCCCTCTAAAAGATTATCTCAAATCATGTCAGCTTGTTTTTTCTTCGTCTTTCCTGGGCCACACCTTCCAAGGCAAAGCTGGAGATGAGACCTCAAGTTATCTCAGTTGAACTAGTGCCTGGGAGCAAGAGGACTCATTTCCCTTGGTTCCTCCCTTTCCAGCAGTTCAGAGAACATGGAAGGAGCTAAAATCCACATCTCCTGCCCGCGCTGTTTGGTCTCCTAGGCTTAGAAGTGGACCTGCGTGCCTTGTGCTGCTGAGATAGAGCAGGTGGCTGCTCCTGGTCCAGCATGTCTCCGGGCTGGCATTCAGCATCCTTCAGTCGGGGATGGCAGCAGAGCAGGGAGCACCTGTGTGAAGCTGCATGGCCCTGGCCAGCCAACAGCCTGCTGCCGTTGGTGTGTTTGGTTGCCCAGGGTGCAGCAGGTGGCTATTCTGGGAATGCAGCTTTTACTTCAGTAATTTCTTGGCAATTAAGACAGACTGGGCAATCAACTTTAGAGAACATGCTGAGAGTTGGTGTATATATAGAGACCACGCCACGTTTCCACTTGGTCCCTCCAAAGCCTGCCTCCCATGCTGAGTGAGTTTCTTTGGGACTAAGGTATGTGTTAGCTTTTTTTTTTTGGGGGGTGTTTTTCTTGGCTTTTTTCCTGTCCTGCCATATTTATTCTTGGCTCGGCAGCTTTGGCAGCTATCCCACAACCTGCTCCTGGGGGCTGCTTTTTGCAGAGGCCTTATCCTGGGTGTCCTGGCTGGGAGATGCAGCGGATTGTTGGCTGAGGGCTCCAAGTTGTGCTGCAGACAGATGGGATGGTCTTTCTAGGCACTAAGGGCAGCATAAATTACACTGGTGAGTGCCCATCTTCTCTTTTTATAGCCCTCGTTGCCATATACTGGGATGATGGGGAGCTGTGGCAAAAGCTTCTCTGCCAGTTCTGGTTGGTGTGTAGCTGCTCCAGTTCAAGGTGTTTGGAGCCATCAGTGCTTCCCATGGGCTGCACCAGCTGCCACCTCCTCCAATATCTATACAGTATCAATAGCTGTTCTCCTGACAAAGCTCCTCCTTGGTTTCCTTTCTTGGAGGGGTTTTCTCCCAGGCTGTAGGTGTTGGGTTCTGGTCCAGCACTCAGGCTCTGCAGCCTGTGTCTTTTCTGGCCATTTCAGCTTCATGAGGGCACGTTGCATGTTGGGCTCCAAACTTGTCATTTCCTTATGCCTCTTGAGATGGATGATGACCTGGTGGGGATGGTGCATCCTGACATTAGAATTCAGACCCTCTTTGGCCACTGACTTACAACAGTAAATGCAACAGCTTTTCTCAGCTGCACTTTCCCAGTCTTCCCAGTTTCTGTCCCATTGGCTAAAATTGTGTGTTGCTGTCTCTGTGTAAGTCTGTATCAGGAGCTGGGCTGGTAGTGCCACCCTCCCAGCCCTGCTATGGTCTGGGACCAGAGCTCTGTTACCAGAGGGCAGTGTTCTGGCATCTCTGGTGTTGTTGCTCCAGGTTTTTTTCTCGTGTCTCGCGCCTGTGCTGCGCAGTGTCAGGAACCCACACGTCCACCAGCTGCCAGCCAGGTTCCACTCTTGGCACAGCTCTTGGCTGTGGGATGCTGCTGCTTACTGGGATGTTTCCCCTCTGAGGATGAGGTCCCCATGCACCTTCCAGTTCCCATCCTCCTCTGTGCCCTTGCCCTTCCAAGCCATCACAGACATATTTCTTCTAGCCTGCTTGCAGAAGCTCAGGATGACAAAGCCTACTGAAGTCTTGTGTTCTGGGTTCTTCCAGCCCTTTTGTTTCTCCTAATGCCTTATGAGATCTATGAAAAATAGCCTGGATTTGGTCTTTCTTTTTTGCTCCTTTTTGAATGGAAAGACAAAAAAGGAAAAACCACAAGAATGCCTTGGTTTGAGGTCTAGAGGGAAATGCTGCTCTGGCTCATGACACTTTTTCTTGTTTTGCTTGTCCTTGCTCTTTGCTGCACAGCCTGAAAGAAACAAGCTTGGCCTTCCAGCTGTGAGGGACTGGTTGAGGTGAGAGGTGTGTGAGAGTTTCAGCTCTTGGAAGGATAAGGCTTAGAAACAAATTAACCAGCTTGGGCTTCTGTGAGCCTTGAGTCCGTGCTGAGCTTTGGCTGGGTGGCCAGGGTGGGTCCTCTGTGCTGGAGGGGATGCAGCTCTCTGTACAAAGTGCCGTTACTCATTCAGATGGATCCCACCTTGCGTATGTTGAGTATTATGGGTTGCACTGAGGGATGGCTCTGCTGAACACCTGGTGTGCTTCTGGATGGCTCTGGCCAGAGTCAGAGAAGGGACATGGCAGTGACAAAGGTGCAAGATGCATGTGCCTAAATGCCTTTTTTCCCCCCCTCTTCAAAGCTTGACAGGACAGAGACAGCTGTGAACAACCTCAACCCAGCTTTCGCCAAGAAGTTCATCATCGACTACCACTTTGAAGAAGTGCAGAAGCTCAAGTTTGCCCTGTTTGACCAGGACAAGTCCAGCATGCAGCTGTATGAACATGACTTCCTGGGTGAATTCTCCTGCACCCTGGGCATGGTGAGTCTCTGAGGTCCCTACAGCTCGCTGTCCTCCAGGAAAGGCTCCCCAGGTAGCATCAGCCACAGGGATGTGAGGACATGAAAGTAGATAGGACACAAGTAACACTAATTTAATTTGCTGTCACACTTCAACTGTTGAGGTTGAACCATTCCATGCTGGGGCTGTTGGCTACTTGCCCAAGTCCAAGCTAGTCATTGTGTAGGCTTCTGCTGGTGCCTACAGAGAGAGTTCAACCAGAAGCCTTTGGAGGTACCTGTATCTCACTATAAGTTATAGTAAGAACCTTGATGACCAGCTTAGATTTGGACTTGGGAAATTCCCAGAAGTTTGCAGTTAGGATGTATTGCTGTCTACCTTTCTATCACACTTTTGGTTTTCTTTTTTGAAAGCTATGTCCGTCACCACTGTGTAGCAAAACATCCCTCCTGCTTTAGCCTGTTGGTGCAGGAATGTGTCTTCTGCTTTTCCTGTGGAAAAGCTTTCAGGACACAACACAATTTATAAGCTTCTGGAAGGTCTTTGTGTTCATGAGCCCAGACCCTGTTAGAAGTTGGCAGCTACATCCTCCAAGTGTCTTTGTCCTCTGAGCCTGCTCTGACTCAGAGGCAGGGAGTGGGGGGGATTTTTTCCATTCTTCTGCAGCACTCGGCGGCTTGGGACTGTTGTGGTACCTGGCACAAGCACAAGGGCTGGGAGAAACCATCCCTTGGGCTCAGTGCTGGAAACGGGAGGAAACAGACACTGTAAGAGATGGGTTGGTGTGGACAGAGAACCCAAGATGTTCAGGGAGGCTCATTAACATGGTTCCTTTATTACACAGACTGCAGTATGGCACTGCATGTGGCAAGGGGTGCTGAGTGACCTCCTCACCATTGCCATCTCAAGAGCCTGACGTGTTACAAGAGCACTGACATTTACAGAATTTGAGGTTTAATTTCTACATTTTTGGAAGTACTCTTTGATGACCCAATTCTGCTCCTGCAGAAGCTAAGAGATAGTGCCAGCAACAGCCCAGGCTGTAGTTCAATGATTTAGACCAAATCCATTCTTTACTATTAGTTCTCCCATTGCTGAAACACAGCCACTTGTGGTATGATACAGGTCAGCAAATGCCTTGTAATCAGGATTTGTCTGTGGAAATGTGGTCTGAAAGTAAGATGCTGTCATGGCTCATGTGAGAATTATTTAAAGTGGGGTTTGAAAGCTTGAAGGTGTAGTTTTGCTGGAAACAAATCTTGTTCCTTTGTGTGAGGTTCCGCTGACCTGCTCCACACCAAGAGCTGGTCTCAGGGTTCAGTGGGATGTGAGGCTTCAGCCTCTTGTGCCATCACTGCTCTGCACGGTTCAGCTGCTGCCCTGCACCCCATAGGCTCAGGTGATGGTAGTGATAGCCACAGTATCCCAAGTCATCTCCAAGCCTTACGTCACTCTTCTACCACTGTGAATGCTTTATCTGAATTAACTAACATGAGCAATCATTAGTTGCTTATGAGTCTGCTTTTGATCACTTGTACAATCATGAATTTATTTTCTTTGGCTTCTCTAGATTGTCTCCAGCAAGAAAATAACAAGGACCCTCCTTCTGGGGAATGGCAAGCCAGCTGGGAAGGGGATGATAACGGTATGGTCACTGCTTTACGTTACCTGCTGAAGGTGTAACACTCACCGCAGGTCCACTCAGGAATATCTTGTCCTTTTCCTCCATTTCCTGTCATCTTCCTGCCCATATTGATCTGTTTGGAGGATGATTTATTTGGGGCAGAGACCATTTTGCCTGGTGTCTGCCTTGTGTCTAGTGGTGTGAGTCTTCAGCCTCTGCTTTGCTCTCTAAAACTCATTCCAAAGTGAATCCCTGTGTCCGTCGTCCGTTGCCTGGTAGAATGGGGTTGCTTGGCCCTCCTGGAGCAGTGGGAGGTGAGAGGGCTGGGGCTGGTTCCTCTGCCAGCCATGGGTGGGTTTGCTTGCAGGAAGAGGATGGGAGCTGTGTCGTAGCGACAACTCTCATAGCAACAGCTGCTGTTCCCCATGCAGACCTCTTTGAGCAGTGGCCTTCCTGCTGTGGAACTCTTCAGTGAGGGATTTATTTTTTTTTAGATAAAAACCTAAATTTAGGTCCATTTCTCTCCTGCCACATCTCCTGTCCTTTTTGGATCTCTTCTGTGTTATGCATTTTGTGAGATACACAGATGGGCATCAAAGGATTGGAGGAAATGGGCAGTAAGGAGATGCCAGCAAGGAGTTAAATCTCCATCAGGCTTAAAAGCACTGAAAGGGTTTAAAAGCAGTTTAAAAGTCTAGGACTTGCCATCTGCACAAGCATCTCCATTGCTCTTTGCTCTAGAGTCTGGGAAGATGCAGCCAGCTTTTCTTCCTTAATTGCTGCAGTTAGTCTTCAAACGACAGAAGAAAAAGCTGCAGTGAAGTTCTTGAGCAGCACCTGCTGCCACGGGTCATCCCAGAGGAGCAGGATCTCAACTGCCCCCTCCGACTCTAGAGAGGGAAGAGATGGACCAGATCAAAAGTTTCTAGCCAAGTTCAAAGGTTACATGCTTTAAAAAAACCAAGAAGGTCCCGATATGTCACTAATGTGTCAAAAATCAGAGGATCTGAGACATCTGCTTCACTTTGTACTTTTGATGTAATTTTCTGATCTGTTTGGATTTTTTTATTGGTTTGGTTTGGATTGGTTTTGTTGTTTTTTGTTTTTTTTTTTACCTTGGCTTGGTGATGACAACAAGTTCATGAGTGGGGGTCACCTTTCCACACTGCTTGGCACAGAGCTGCAGCTTGGGCTCCGGACACCAGCCAAGGAACAGGCTTCTGCTTTGGCCTCGTATAAAACATGGAGTTTGGAGCCAAACCCTACCTTCCTCACCCCAGCCCCTTCAATTTTGTCCAAGGATCCCTTTTTTTTCTTGACTGAGGGGTGAATAATAGAATGGTTTGGATTGGAAGGGACCTTAAAGATCATCTAGTTCCAACCCCCTTGCCATGGGCAGGGACTTCTCCTATTAGACCAGGTTGCTCAACAGAACCTTGGCTGGATACAGGGGGTCATGTGGGGGTCCCTAGATTTGAAGAGATGGGGATAATCTTGAAATGAACCATTGTTTTTGTAGAAATCAGTTCCAAAATCTTGCCATGTGCCTTCGCTGGACACACTGGTGAGAACGTTGTTACTGTCCGTGCTAACCAAGAGAAGATGCCTCCAGCAGCCTGCAGCAGTGAGGTACAAGGGTGTATCTGGATTGTCTGCACAGCTCCAGTGAGCCCTAAAAGCTGGACACCAACAAGATGTGCTTTTGTGGGGATTGTCAAAGGACAAATTTCACCTACTTCCCTGCAGCTCTTCCTCGCGCTGATTTTGGTGACCATTTTGTTGAGGTTACTATTTGGTGATCCAGTCCCCTCCACAGAGGACTAGGTGGGAGAGAAAAGTGATTCTGTGACTTTGGAATAGGGAAATTTTGACTTCATGTCTGTATGGCGCAGAGAGGAAAATTGGGTTTTTCATGCGGTGAATGGAACTTCTGTTGACCAAAGTGATGTGTCCACCATGGAAGGGCTGGGGGGCTGTTCAGGAGCTGCAGCTTGTGCCCTCACCCAGCTGCCCAGGCAGATTCAAAAGCTGCATCCCCGCCTCCTCATCTCTGCAAACTCCCTGGCTCTCCTAAGTACCAATAATGCTGATTGCTTGTTCCGCAGAAAATTGTCCCCTTGATTTCTGCATTTTTCTGACAGCCCTGTTGTGATCCTGCTGCGTACCCCAGCGAGGGCCAGCCTCTGTGGGAGCTGGAGAACGGTCATGCTTGGAGCACCATGCCCCAGGAATGTGTCCTTCTGTGCTGGGCTCCTGTCTGAGGAGGGAGCCATGCCCCAGGGTGGTGGGGGGTTGCTCAGCGGGCCCTGGGGAGCGGAGGAGGGAGAAATGGGGAGCAGATGTTTGGGCAGGACTCAGCCTTGAGGAAAAAAATACAAGTGATTCAGAAAACGGTTGGTAACAGAAGTGAATAAATGTGGTGGGGTTTTTTTTGTTGGTTTTTGTTTGTTTGCTTGCTTGCTTTTGGGTGTGTGTTTTTTGTTGTTTGGTTTTTTTTGGGGGGGGTTTCTTTTTTTTTGGTTTTGGTTTTTTTTGTTGTTATAAACGTTCTCTTTCTTAAAATACGAAGAGGGTCATTAGACCACACTCCAGACAAAACCAGCCCACTGGTGGTTGGCAGATGAAGCCTTTCTGGAGTTTATGTGAATAAAGTCCCTTCAAGTGAAGTGATCTGGGCTGCATTCCTGCCTGCTGTAGCTTCTCAGCAGCAGCAGTGGAGGCTTCATCTTTGTGGTCATCCTATTGGGTGATTGTGCAGAGACATGGCTTGAGGTGTCACCAGCATCTCCCCCAGGAGATTGGATAACTGGTTTTTGACAGCCTGGAACATGGAGGATAGGTTGGCACATCTTGATGGCAAGGGTTTTTATGGATCCTGCATCCTCTTGACTTGGTCCTTGGTGCCTTCACCAAGTCCCAGCATCTGAAAAGCCACCTGAGAGCAGCTCAGGTGTGACACACAAAAAAAGGGATAAGTTTGTTTCCAGAAACTTCGTTGTAGATCTGATGACATGGTGGGAGGTTGCTCAGGTTGTCCTGGCACCTCATTCTCCCTTTTGATTGTCCATTCAAGAGGCTTAACGATACCTGTTGGCTCCCAACCCTGCAAATGAATGTGTCTTGTGGACCCAGCTCCAATGATGGGGCTGTGGAGGTCAGTGTTTGTCATGGAGGATCCACTTGCAGCACCAGCATCATAGCTGGTGGCCTGCTAAAAAAATGCATGTCCTGTTTTGTTTTAAAGCTGATGTGTCACTGCCTTGGAGCTTGGTAAATGACAGTGCCCATCCACTGGGCTTTTTTTCCATCCTTCTCCATTCCAGGGAAAAGCTGGGAAGTAGATTGATCTGCAAAGGTAAAATCAGTTTAGCTCCCCAATAGTGAAACACTGTGTGCAGTCCCAGATGGAAAATGGGTTGTGCAGGAGTTGTGCAGGTATCTTCAGAGTGCACATCCTCAAGGTCCGGATTCTCCTCTGTCTTGATGGTCACTTTTTTTCTGGTGCTGAAAATGAACACAGCCTCCCCTTGACTTTCAGATAGCTGCCCAAGAGCTCTCGGATAACAGGGTGATAACTCTGAGCATGGCTGGCAGAAAACTGGATAAAAAGGTGAGTGGAATTATGTCTGGGGCATACAAGGTTAAAATTCTTCATAGTCTAAGGAACCACAGCCTCATAGAATCCTAGAATGGTTTGGGTGAGAAGGGACCTTTAAAGCTTATCTGCAGGGAGCAGGGCCATCTACAACTAGAGCAGGTTTCTCAGAGCCCCAGCCAACCTCACCTGCAATGGTGCCAGGGCTGGGGCAGCGACCACCTCTCTGGGCAACCTGGGTCACCACCCTCACTGTAAAACATTTCTTCCTTCTCTCCAGTCTAAATCTTTTTCTCTTAAACCCATCACCTCTTGCCCTGTCCCAACAGGCCCTGTTAAAAAAATCTGTCCTCATCTAAAGACATCTCTGCTTGTGAATATAGGAGGGGCAGAAAACAGTCCTAGTTGAGAAGGCATTAGGGTGAGACTGGAAGGGTTCAAGTCCTGGCAGTGCCACTAGCTGCTGGGTATGCCCTTGCCTCAGTTTCTCCATTGTCACAGTCTTGTTTTCTTCATCACATGCCTTGAGATAGAATGATTAACATATGGCACAGGATCTGTGTATTCTGTGCACATCTTCAAGACAGCATATTCGCTACCTCAGTGGCTGTGGTTTGGAAACCTCTCCTGATGGAGTTGGCAGTTTTGATGTCTCTTGCACCCAGATCTCAGAAGTGCTGAGAGTTTCTGACTTGTCCCCTTCAGCCCCTCAGGAAATTGAGTGACCATCTGCTTGTACATCAAAGCGTAGGGCATATCTTTCCCAAGGAAGAAATGTTGACCTTGCAGAGGCAGGTAGTGCATGATTTTGGCTTTAGGTTTGATGCTCAGGAAGCCACAAGCCTTTCTGAACAAAGCTGTCCAACCTTACTTACCAGGCAACCAGAGCTAGTCCTCTTAAACCAGTGCTGTTGCTAAGCAATCGATGGGAATATTACTTTTTTCCTTCTTCCTAGTCTCCCTGGAGCTCATGTTATTGGCAGGATGGCCCTCAGCTTTCAAGAGTAGAACAAGAATTCAGGCAGAATGGTACTTGCTAGGGCAGATGTGGTTTGTCCACCCTGTTGTGCAAACCAGCTGGATGTCTGGTTTATCTGAGTGTTTTTCTCACCTATTGGTGGGAAACATCTGTTTTCTCACTGTCCTTCTTATCCTGCCCAGTGCAAGGAGCCAAACTCCCCTTAAGAAATCACCAGATAACTCCCATGTCATAAATGGGCTGGAAGATGTCCTCGAGCTGGCGGCTTCCTCTGAGGCATGGCTGCAGGTCAGCCCAATGCACGACAGTGATGCAAAGGTGGCATCTTTTAATATTCATCAACTGGGACATGATACCTATGGGTCTGCTGCCCTTCAGACCCACACAGTCAAGATATGGAAATTCAGCATCTACCTGGTTACATTGGGTTAAGGACTGTGAATAATCCCATTTCTGGATCTCCAGTTTATCAGTAGGTGTCAGCAGAAAGCTCCTTCCAGTGATCATCTGCTACTGAGGCTTCTTTGCCAATTCCCATAGCATGGCACAGTTTTGCAGTGCTCTAAGTCCTGCTCATGATCAAAGGATTCCATATAACTTCATGCAAATTACAATAGTCTCTGAACAAGGATGAAATGGAACTGTGGGAGTAAAAACTTATTTATGCTTTTTAACAAAAGCAAAGAAGTGACTGAGAACAGCCAGAGGCTTGGACATAGTGTGAAGGTATCAGATCTCCCAGGACTTCATGGTGGGGCGATGGGATCAGGTTGCTGCATGTGCCAAGCTGAAGCTGTATCTCTTATTGACAACTGTGCTGCAAACCCAACCTGGAGCTGTGTGTCTTCTGCTGTGACCACTCAGAGGCTGAGACCTCTCTCAGGCTATGGGCAGGTCCGTCCTCCTCCCCATCTCATATCCATAGTTTCTGCACTTGTGGCCCATGACCTTGCTTCGAATGCCAAAGCTGCACAGCCTGAGCATGTTGGCAGCAGACCAGACTGAGTCTCTTGTAGCTTATGTCAGATCAGCTCTTGGGACAGTTGTTTTAAGAAAAAACACCTTGCAAAAGAAGATGGATCTTCACCTGGATCTGGCCCTGGTGAACTGATCCCCAGAGTTGTGTGTATGTGTCACTGCAGCTGCAGGGACAGCAAGAGGGCAGTGATGCTTTGGGAGAGCAAGTTCTGCAAGGCAGGATTGGTGCTGGAAGATGAGACCTGGGGAGCTGCATCTGGTGGAAGTGGTGTCACCCTCTGCCCTCCTTGTCCATGGTGTGCGAGGACCAGTTTGAAAGATTTAGAGTCTTGGACCAGTTTGCAGATCAATCTGGTCTGCTGATCTCCTTTGTTAGCTCAGTTTCCACCTCCTGCCAGGCTTACAGGGGTGAGATGTTTGTGTGTTTGACTTTTCAAAATAGCAGCCAACAATCCTGTGGCTTGGAGGCATCTCCTGCTCTTTTCTGAATGGAGCAAGGCTGACTGGACTTGCAAACTGGGCTGCTCCACGTGGGATGGCAGCAGACTTCCTTCAGAGCTCCCTGCTGTCATCTGAGCTGGTGCCTTCACCAACCCACGCCGGGTTGGTGCTGATGAAATCACGTTGACTTGCAGGTTAAGCCAGCAGAGACAGGGTCAGGTACCCACTGCTGGTTCTTTAATCCATCAGTGAAGCTTGAAAGTGCCAAGTCCAGTCTGTGGGTGAGCAGGATCTGAGCTGTGTCATAACTGTAACCCTACGGAAAGAATGGCTTGGTTTTCTCTCCTACAAATGTGAAAAAGGGTAGGAAAAAAATAGCCTCATCTCACCAGAGAGTATCCCTGCAAGCCTTCATGGTCTGCTCTTCTGGCAGAAGAATTTTGACTGAAGCAGGTTATAGCTTCTCCAAGCAAAATACTTTGCAGTGATTGACTTTCCTGTCTGGCTTTGGAAACAGGATTTAGACAGAAATGTTAATGGTTTTTCTGCTGGGGCATCACTGGATCCTGTGTCCATCCCAGATGCCACTTCCTGGACTTGCTGTGAACAGGGGCGACCATGCTTACTCCTCCTCCAGGAGCTCCTTGCATCCTCACCACATTGTTTGGAAGCCCAAAAAACTCCTGTTCCAACCAATAAGAAATTTCTTCAGCTCTTTGCAAGACTCAAGCACCCACCTCCCTCTGGGAGGAAAACCCAACAGGATCATGGAATTGTTTTGCTTGGAAGATAGTTTTAAGATTGTCAGGTCTAACCGTTAACCGATGCTGACAAGCCAATTACTAAATCATGTCCTTCAGCATCACATCTCCACAGCTTTTCAAGCCCTCCAGGGATGGGGACTCCACTACTGCCCTGGGCAGCCTGGACCAGCCCTTGACAGCCCTTTTGGGAAAGAAATTGTTCTTCAGGTCCAACCTAAACCTCCCCTGGGGCAAATTGAGGCCCTTTTCTTTTGTTCTATCGCTTGTTTCTTGGAAGAATATACCAACCCCATCTGACTCTAACCTCCTGTCAGGGAATCGTTGAGAGCTAGAGGGTCTCCTCCCAGCCTCCTTTTCTTCAGGCTGAGCAACCCGAGGTCCCTCAGCTGCTTCTCACCACACTTATGCTCTAGACCCATCCCCAGCTCCATTGCCCTTCTCTGGACACACTCCAGCCCCTCAATGTCCTCCTTGAAGTGAGGAGCCCAAAACTGAACCCAAGATTCAAGGGGCAGCAGCCTCCCCAGTGCCTCCAGCTGAAATGACTTGAATTCTTAGTTAATAATTTGGAATCATTTGGGTTTGATTTCTTTTTAAGCACTTCTTAATTTATCTGAATGGGAATGAAGTTCTGCTTAGAAGTTCTGGAGGTTGTCCCCCCAGCACCACCCTCCTCTCCAGGCTGCAGGTGCCCAGGAGTCACCCCAGTACCAATGCCCAGCAGGGCTGTGTGCAGATGGGTGCACATTTCTCCTCAACCAGCAGCCCTTTACTGGGGGAGCACCCGAGGAGATGCTGGCAGTACAGGCAGCACAGGCTGGCTCGGGGCTGTGTATCTGGGTGGGTGTGACATGATCCCTGTCAACACCAGAGCCGCTCGCTCCTTAAAGATTTCCTCTGTTCGCGCTTTGCCACTGTGTGTAGGAGGGTGGGTTGGTTGGGGCTTTTTTTTTTTCCCCTTTTTCCCACAAGACACTCGAGTGGTTCATAATTCTGTTTTTCCTCCAAAGCTCTGGATGTTTTTCCAAGCCCAAATGCAGCTGCCTCCCAGCTGGGCTAATTTTCCATGTCATCTGCATCCAGAGAGCTCGCCTGGTCACAGCGCCAGCATTGACGGGAGGTGTGTGCCCGGGACACCAGGGGTGGCAGGGTGCTGCCCCTGCCTGCTGCCTGTTTGCCAGAGTGCTTGAGCCTGTCTCAGGAGGACACAAGGGTGTCTGCAGGGTTGGCACTGCTGGGGAAAGGAAGTCTCTCTTAGACCAGCTGTTGCTTCTTGGAGAGCACCATGTGACCCGTGCTGTTGTTCTTCCCCAGGACCTCTTTGGAAAGTCAGACCCCTTTTTGGAGTTCTATAAACCAGGTGATGATGGGAAATGGATGCTGGTCCACAGAACAGAGGTGAGCACAACTCTAACCTGAGCTGCTGAGACACCACCATGTCAGATTCACTTGCCCTTCATGGCATTGTGTCATCAATCACCCTCAAGCAGGGTGGGATCCAGGGATTTCAAAACCTTATGGCAGCCTTCCTGGTGCTGGACTCCAGCAGATGAATTAATACTGAGGCCAATAAGGTCTTGAGATGTTTTGGGTACTACTCCCTGCTGTATCTACCAAGCAGAGAGTCGGGTGGTCTTCTAACCAATGTTAACCTCTAGGCTTAGCCTCTCTCCACTTGCAAGAGCATCAGTCTGAGCTGTGACCTGGGGAGACAGTGGAGGGAGGTGGTGGGAAGTGGACACCTCTTCAACTTAGCTCAGGTCGGGGAAAAGTTAAAATAAGCTTTTGCCAGATCCTCAACTAATATGGGAGGGTTAGTCAGAGGAAGAGGATTCCATCACAGAATGGTGCGGGTTGGAAGGGAACTCTGGAGGTAATTTCTTCCACTTGCCCTACCAGAGCAGGCCACACAGGAACATGTTCAGGCAGGTTTTGAATGTCTCAAGAGATGGAGACTCCACCACCACCCTGGGCAGCCTGTTCCAGTGCTCTGCAACCCCCAAAGGAAATAAGATCCTCCTCATGTTTAGATGGAACGTCCTGTCTACAGGTTTTTACCCATTACCTCTTGTCCTGTTGCGCCACTGAAAAAAGACTGATGCTCACTCTTCAAGTATTTATAAGAATTGATAAAGAGTCCCCCTTAGACTTCTGTTCTCCAAACTCATCTGGAGAATCTGGAGATTCAATCTGGGGAACTTTCCTATCCCCATGTCACAACTGTTCCTTCCTTGTCCCCATAAGGCTTGCTTAGGGACCCCATTGTCCCACCAAACGCAGCATGCTCAGGTGGTTGTTTCTTTACAGGGTCCCTCTGTATGCTTGTTTTTCCCACTGCTATGCAAAGTTCACCAGGATTTCCTTCACTCACACCCCTGTGCACCAGTGTGTCCCACCATGTGTCCTGTGGGTACCAATACAGGTTACCCTTTTAACCCTAGCTCTGCTATTTAGTTTTGGTGCTTTCCCAAACTCATTTCTGTGCATTTTTAATGCTGCATTTCTGCAGGAGCAGGCTCTGTTTGGTTGCTTCCTCCTGGTTTAGTGGTGGTAGCTGGGCTTTGGCTCACCCAGACATATTTTTCAGACACAGGGATTTTGAGTGACCTCCAGCCCTGCCTCCTGGAAGAGGCATGGGAAGTGGGAGCATGGCTGTCCACCAGCCATCACTGGGATGGATCTCTGTAAGCAGATCAGGTTTATGGGGAGCAGATGTAGATACTGATTGTTACTCTGGGTTGCTGCTCAGTTCCTCCACTGTCCTGTTTTGCTGCCTAAGTGTCTAATCGGGTTTTCTTTCAAGTGATGGGTGCTCCAACAGCCTCTTCCGTCCCAACACTGCATATAACCCACTGCCCTAAGAGGAACCCCAAGCCAGGCAAGCACCTTTGTGTTTTAAGGCTGGGTACACAGAAAGAAGGGTCCCTATTCTTGCAGCTTTTGGTGAAGGAGCATAACCAGTGCTCAGTCTGCTGCTGGCATTTCTGATACAACCACGGAGGTGTCTGGTGGGGAAGGATGTGTTCATTAGAGCCTGTTAGTGAAGTGCAAGCGTGAACACCTAGCTGAGATGCCGGATCCTTCCCCACCCACCCTGGGGCCCTGGCGGCTGGCAACGGGGCGTGTGGGCTCCCCCTGCTCTTCCCAGCCTCCTGGAGGAGGTGTTTACAAATTCTTGACTAAACTTGTGCTCACGGTGTCAGGGTTTCCTCTGGTCTCGCACAAGAGCCTGACTGTAAAACAAGACTCCCCTGGTAGGGAGTGGTGGTTCTTCTGCAGCGGCAGCCATGGGCCAACAGCTGTGCTGTTCCTGCTCCAACTGCAATGGTCCAAGGTCCTCCACGCCAGATACTGTCTGTGTTTACCTTGCACAGAGACAGGATAATCTACCGCCCATGTCTGACTACTCTAATATTCATGTGAATCTCTTTTTGAGCACAACACCTTTGTGAAAGGTCTTCACCTGCCCTGCAGGCATCTCCAATGGAATCAGCACGTGTCTGGAGCCCTCTAGGGCTTGCTTTGGTTTCCACCAAGCGATTGCATTCTCTCAGGAAATGTCAAAAAGCATAAATTATTCCTCCAGCTCAGGCAGCAGATGTTATGCAGATGAGGAAGTAGAGCTGGACATGCCCAGGGCTGTTTGGCTTTCCCAACTGGTCGCAGCATTCCGCTGCTCCAGCTTCTCAGTGGTTGGACCCCAGATGGATATAGGCTGTGCTGAGGTGTTGGAGGAGAGTAAAGGATGAGTAGGGTGCAAGCAGTGGGGTGCAGAGAGCATGAATAGTTGCTGCTTGCCTTCAAGTGGTGGGTAAGTGGTTGTCCTATGCTCTGGGCTGCCTGGTCTGCTGCAGCTGTTTTCTCAAGCATGTTTGTTTAATTGCTGCCAGAGGTGGATAAATCGCCCAGTGTAATGCAGACCAGTCTGTTGTAACTCACACGTCCTGCAGCCTGAGATGGGGTAGCTACTGTGTACAAGTTAAGGAGGCAGAAGAGGGCTGAGATGGGGCCTTCTGCAGCTTGCCTGGCCTGCCCCACTGAGAACCTGGTCCAGGATCACTCCTGGAGACGTGTCCTTGCTTTGTGCCAATCTGCCCTTGCAGCCGTGCCCGTTGTGACAGCATCTCTCTGCTCCCACCCCACAGGTGATCAAGTACACGCTGGACCCTGTCTGGAAGCCGTTCACTGTGCCTTTGGTGTCACTGTGTGATGGAGATGTGGAGAAGCTGATAAAGGTAATGGGGAGCCCTTCGGCTTGAGTCATAATGATTGATCTCTGGGATTGATCATTAAACATCTAAAACCCCATGGCTGATGTAATTAAAAAAAAGACCCAAAACAACCAACAAACCAAAGCATAACTACCCTCAAAACCAAATAAAAATAACCCCACTTGTTTGAAATCTCCAACAAAAGATGTTGGGAACTTCAGCAGGTTTCTTCACAGGAGATAGTTGCTGCATCTGAGGCCGGTTTGTGCTCCTTCTGCCCCAGGTGATGTGTTATGACTATGACAGTGATGGGGGACATGACTTCATTGGGGAGTTTCAGACTTCAGTGGCCAGGATGTGTGAAGCCCAAGATGCCTTTCCAGTAAGTACCAACATACTTTTGGGAAAGAACGGGGAAGAGGCTCCTCAGGGCTGGCAGCAGATTTTGGTACTTTCACTGAGACCCTCAACCTCTACTGAAAAGTAGCCAAGTTTAACCTCTCCCACCCACACCATGAGTGGCCCAGGCCACTGTTGTACCATAAAAAGTATCTGAGCTAGATGAGGACTAATGCAGTCTTGGCTGGAAATCGGCCTCTGCTGAGATGTCTGAAGCAGCACCTATGATTTAGGGGGTTCCCTGTGGTTTGTGGGGTCCAATGGGGATGTGTGATGTGCTGCTGGAGTTGTATAGTTGTATAGCCAGGGTAGCCTAGTCCCCAAGAGTGACAGTTCTTACGCAGTTCCACACTGATTTTGTGGCCAAAAGTGCCCCCATCTTACCCCCAGAATGCTGGCTTTTGAGGAAAGGTGGTAGCATGTGAGTGACCTGTCCCATTTCATTTGCCCCCATCCCATGGGCCCCCTAGCCTCACTGGGGTGTCTCTTGTTGCCATGCACACAGTGCTGGGCATGGTAGAAGCTCCTGGAAAAGAGAGGGAGCCCCTTCCCAAACAGGTCCTCTGCCTCCCTTTCTGTTATTAGATCTCAGTAGCTCACTGTGAGTCATTTAGGTCTGTTCAGCACTTTGAAACATGTGGAGGGAGGGCGCCAGCAGGATGCAGCTGCTGGTGACACCTGCAGCCACCTTGTGTAGCCCAGCACTGCTCTCACACTGTGTATTACAGCTTGAGCTTGAGTGCATTAACCCCAAAAAGCAGAAGAAGAAAAAGAATTACAAGAACTCTGGGATCATCATTGTCAAGTCCTGCAAAGTGAGTATGACAATGGGATGTTTCCTTTTGCTTCTGTCTAAGCTTGAGTCTTCCTCAGTTCCCCTCATCCCTTGTACTTCTGGTGCCCTTGTGTTTCCAAGCATGCATTTTGCAGACCATGGATGAAATGGTGATTTCTTTTCTGCTTGGGTTTCTCTTAACTTGGAGAGACAGGAGGAAGGGTTCAGCATGGAGAGCGGGTTTAACCAGGCTGTGAGTGCTTACTCACTGCTTGGTGTCTCCTTGGAGGCAAGAGTTGGGTGCAGGAGGGACAAGTCTTTCTGAGCTGAGGTGCTGGTGAAGTCCTCCCTTTCTATGGCAGCAGCACAGTGGGGAAAGTGCCAACACAGCTCTCTTCACACCAGATCTGCAGGTGGTCTGAAACCATTTTGGCCATGGGGAGAGGATTTTCCATTCAGTTCACCATGATGGACACTTCCACTTCTCAAGAAACCCTGTTCAGGCCTCCCACCCCAGCTTTGGACCAACATATGTCCCTGCCTGCCCCCACATGACTTATGAAGTGCCAAAACTCTACAGTGGGAGACCCAAGTGGTTCTTACCATTGCATTGCTATGTGTCTGAAGGTCCCTGAAGGCCTAAACTTGCAGTGACCTCAGGGTTGGGCACTTTCTGTGTATTTATTTGCTTTGTCCTGCAATGGTGAAGGTTGTTGAAACACTTTCTTTTGGGGTTTTCTTTCAGATAACCAGAGATTTCTCCTTCCTGGACTACATCCTGGGAGGCTGCCAGCTGATGTTTACTGTGAGGACTTTTGCTGCTCTTTGCCTAGTAGTAGCAACACTTAGATGGTGGTCAAAGTGGGGTACAGAGGTTCTGTGTGAGATTTGGCACCAGCTCAGGTGGCTTTTCATGGCAATGAAGAGCTGCCTCATTTTGCTGTTAAACCATATGGTTCTGGGCTTTGGGGTGTTTGTTGCTGTGGTGCTCAGTGCATCCAGTAGCATGGAGGGAGCTGGCTGAGACTTTAAGGTGAGACTCACACAAAAGCCTGACCCTTCACAGAATGTTACCAACTTTCCCCATCGCAGGGTTTAACCATCCAACAGGTTTTATGACAGCTCTCTGTATTTTGAAGCCAACTGAGAGGATTTAGGCTGTTTAAGAGATGGCATTCTGCATTTTTACTGGTATTTCCACCTTCTTCAAGCTGGACCACGGCTTGTCAGGAGTGACTAAACAAGGATGTTACAGCCCCAGTGCAGGGAGGAGGGGTTTCAAGCTCTTCATACTTTCCTAGCGCGGTGTCTGGAGAGCCACAGGCACTCACAGTATTTCAGTTTGTATTTTGTTGTTTTGTCTGAAAACATGATGGGGGGAGAGTAGGAGGAGGAGGAAGAGTTGCCATAGGAACAGGAGTGATTAGGAGAGCTTTTTGTGTGTCGTTCTGCTGCTGTGCATGAAGGTCTTGGTGCTGGAGAGTGAACATAAGAGAAAATCATTAAGTTTATTGGTAACACGGAGCTCTTCTGTGAATTAGGCTTAAATGCAGAAATCTTCACCCCATCTAAAGATCTGCTGGTTGTTGGAGGGTTTCTCCTCCTCCCAAGACACCTTTGGTCCCCAAACCTGGCTGGGTGTGCAATGGGTGGAGCACTGCAGAAGCTTGAAGGAGGACAGTGCCACACACAGCCCTGCATTTGGAAAGGCCACTGGTGTCCTCCCTGCCAAGGGAGATGGTGAGGAGAGCAGGGCTGAAGCTTCCAGGAAGAGTGACACTGTGCCTGGGCACTTGCCCAGCTACATCCCTCTTAAATCTGTTGTCCTACAGCCTTTGGTGGTGACATAGCTTTCACAAGGGTGGCTGTGCCTGTCTGACTACACTGAGCACCTTCCCCAAGCCTCAGTTTCCCTCTTGCTCTCTGACCATGCCCATGGTGGCTTGACAGGAGCTGGGCATGGGTGATAGAGCAGTGAACTGTGGGTTGGCAAGGCTATACAGTTGCTTGATGAAGATGTTAGGTTTTCATGGAACCACAATGTGGTTGAGTTGGAAGGGACCTTTGAAGACTGGGCAAGGATACCTTCTACTAGATAAGGTAACTCAAAGCCCTGTCCAATTTGGCCTTGAACACTTCCAATGATGGGGCAACCTTCCAGTGTCTCACTACCCTCATTGTACATTTCTCCAATCTAAACCTACCTCCTTCCAGTTTAAAACCATGTCCCTTTGTCCTGCCAAGCCTTTTTTACCAGTGACTCTGGCACAGGGCAGTGGCATCTTCTGGGCGGTGACAACTTGCACCAACCAGGATAAGGTCCCTTCTCAGGCAAATTGCAGTTCACTCTCTCCCATTACGGAGCAAAATACCTCACCAATCCCCTGGGCTTCACTCAACCAGTGGAGTTATTTTGGGTTTTGCATGTTTGCTGAGCAAACAAGGCGAGCACAGCCGTGCCACCCGCTTGCCTCTTCCCAGCTCTGCCTCCCAATCACTTCAAATCGGGTGGCTCCGCTTCTCGCCTCTTCTGACCAGATTTAACTGGGTCTGAGACAGGCATTTCTACAAATGTCTTTAAATAGACAACTTTAAATAGCCTAATTAAGGAAGGAGAAAAAGGAGTGCCTTGCTGACAGAGTCCCCTGAGAGCTCAGCACGCATTGGTCCCCAGGGAAGCCTTGTGAAGAGCAGCTGTGGGGATAGATCTGCTCAGGGCTGTGACTCTTTGGTCAGAGACCAGAAGAGATCCAGATGCCCAGGTGACCTTGGCTGCTTTGGTGCCCATGGGCTACTCAGTTCCTGAGCAGAACTCGGTTTGCCTGGGAGATGGACACCAAGAGTCCTGAGCTGGGGATGGTCGTGGCTTGCTCCAGGAGCAGGGGATGCTTTGGAACACCATGTGATGCTTGTTGATGAAAAATGTAGGTGTAATAGTGAATGGCTTTGGGTTTTTTAGGGAAAGTAAGGGACTGTTTTTCATTAAACTTTGTCAAAAGTTTGAGGTTTGGGTCTTGATTGGGCTGTGTGTGGACCTCAGAGCAGTGGAGGCTCAGTGGCCAGGTCTGTGGTGGTATCTGCTAACAGAGGATGGGTCTGTGCTTCTTTCTTGTCCTTCAGGTCGGGATTGACTTCACAGCCTCCAACGGGAACCCCCGAGACCCCTCCTCTTTGCACTATATCAACCCCATGGGGACAAACGAGTACTTGTCAGCTATCTGGGCTGTCGGCCAGATCATCCAGGACTATGACTCGTAAGCCCTGCTACCTCCACCCCTGTTTTGCAGATGTTTCCCTGGCTTCCTGAGGGGCTCCTGGAGTGCACATACCTTGACTTCCCAAATCAAGGCCAGGGCTAAATAATACCTTGCTTTCAAAATGCTCCTTGGGAGAAAAATACCCCATACACTGGGATGCAGGAGGAGGAGGAGCAGGTGAGGACGGAGTTTCTCCTCCCTCCCATCGCTGTTAGCAGCAGTGGAGCGTCCTCTATTGGGGGCATCTGGAGGCAGCCACGTGGTGCTTTCTGGGCGCAGAAGGAGATGCCCTCAGCTTGCTGTTGGCACCTGCACCGCTGGGCAGCCTTGTTCCCCAGCACCCTGAGGTGTGCAACACAGAAAAATATCTTAGACATTGGTAGAGAAAACCAAACAGAAATATCTTGGTCTTGCCATGCTGGCTTTTGTAACCAAAATGGATAGTTAATTTTTTATAAACCCCCAGGGTGACATGTCTGCAAGAGACTTGGGTATTTGGGTGAGAGGATGCTCCTGATTCCTCTGGGTGATGAATCAAAACTCAACTCTTGTTTTATTTTGTTTAGTTTTTTTTATCTGAAGCTCAAAATCCAAATGGGAACATCTATTCTGTCTCTGTTCAGCTCTCATGCTTTTTAAAGGCACTGTGTGTTTTGGAAGAAGTGTCAGCCTTTATTTAGCCAATGCTTTCTCTGTAGCTGGGCGTTGGGAAGCTGGCAGCACGGGGAGGCCATAGCAAGAGCCCTGTAAGAGCCAGGAGTGTGTAAATACACCCCACATTTTTCCTCTTCTATTTTAGAGACAAGATGTTTCCTGCTCTGGGATTTGGTGCTCAGCTCCCGCCAGACTGGAAGGTGAAGTGTTGTGGCCACCTGCACATTTGAGATGGGTTTGTCTTGATACTGCCTGGGCAGGAATGGAGCTGCTGGGGCTTCCCACCTGTCTTGGGCAGGGAAAGGCTGTCGGGCAGAGGAGGAATGGGCAGATGTGGGATTTCAGCTGGTGGAGAATGGGGTGTGGGTGGGTGGGGAGGCAGGGATGGGGCATGGGCAGCCTGTTCTTCCATTCCAAGCTGGCATGAAAGCAGCAGCTCCCTGGCATTAACAGGCAGAGCCAGGCATTGATTCATTTTCCTGGCAGGAGCAATTCTGGGCAAGGGAAAAGGCCCCTGGATGAATGTGTCAGACAACAGCAAAATCTGGAAGGGGGCTGGGAGTTGAGTAAACCTTGATGTGATGTTGTGTGGGCAGAGCCTGCAAGGATTGTGACCAGCAGGAGTAGGGCAGGGATCATCCCTCTATACTCGGCACTGGTGAGGCCACATTTTGAACACTGGGATCACTCCAAGAACGACATTGAGGGGCTGGAGTGTGTCCAGAGAAGGGCAACAGAGCTGAGGAATGGTGTAGAGCACAAGTGTGGTGAGGAGCAGTTGAGGGATGTGGAGTTGTTGAGTCTGGAGAAAAGGAGGCTGAGAGGACACATTCTCACTCTCGACAACTCCCTGACAGTCGGGTAACAAACAAGTGATAGGACAAGAGGAAATGTCCTCAAGTTGCCCCAGGGGAGGTTCAAGTTGGACCTGAGGATTTCTTCAACCCCAACAAGGGTTGTTCAGGCCTCACCCAGGCTACCCAGTGCAGTGGTAGAGTCCCCATCCCTGGAGGGGTTTCAAAGCTGTGGAGATGTGGTGCTGAGGGACATGATTTAGTGCTGACACCCGGCAGTGTTAGACTCAATGGTTTTAAAAGGTCTTTTCTGACCTAAATGATTCTATTATTCTATGACTGGAGCTAGGACTTGAGCTTTCTGGGTTTTCCCAAAAGCCACCTCGATCTTTTGTTGTGGTTTGGTACCAAAGGGGTTAAAGACACACTGGTCCTGCAAGGGCTGACCTGGAGCATCAGGTGGGCAGGGGTTAGAGCTGCTTCTGCAGCTCACATTGGCTGATGGGGAGCATCTTTCCACTGCTGAGTAAATATGCTGGGACACCACCATCTTTCATTACTGGCTGGGTCTTTTGGCTGCTCTTTGCTCACGCCCTTGATGTGTGTTTTCTTTCCGTTGATGGTTTTGAAAAGTTCGCAGCTTTGGGCTGGGGTTGAACCTCAGTGAGCCTTTTGTGCTCTTTGGGAGGGGAACTTTGCTTTGGGCTGAGTGCAGCAGGGCACATAAGTCATGAGTGGCCATGAATCGGGCCAGGAAGCTCATTGCTGCCAGCCCTGGAGGCTGGGGATGTCCTGCCTGCTCTGGCTTTGTGCTTTTCTCTGCTCTCCTGGCAGCCAAAATTAATGTGACTCAAGTGGGAGCTCTTGCTGTTTGCCAGCCACAGGAGGAGATCCCTCCGTGTGCACTTTGGAGCTGATTCATCCTCCTTGGCCAGCAAATGTCCTCGGTCTGTCGCTTCACCACTTTTGGTGGGAAAATCTTGGTAGGCAGCTGCCAAGGACTAAGAGCTGGCAGTCATCAGGGATTTGTTCCCAAGTGAGAGGCATGGGAGGGGAGAACACAACAAGAATGGGAGGGGTGCACTGGCTGGGGCTGCTGGTGACTGGGTGAATCGTGACAGCGAGCTGCCCTTGGCGCCTCGGGAAAGGCTTCATTTTCCTCCAGAGTCACATCTGAGCCCATGTAAAGCCCTTTGGTGAACAGCTCTCCCTCCACAGGGGCTTGGCCCGTGCCTGAAGGTCACCCACCCTAACGCCCAGAGTGACCCACTGGTGGTCTCACGTTAGCAGTGGGGGCATCCCTTGCACTCCACCTCACCTGCGGCTTCATCCCTCCCTGGCTTGCCTGGCCCTGGGGTCTCTGCATCACCAGCATGGCTCATTTCTTAAAGGTTTTTTTGGTCATCAGGGCTCATTGGGTCATTTCAAAGCCAAAGCAGCAGTTCTGCGTTGAAACTTGTGCCCTGTGTTCTGACATGTGGGCGGGGGGAGTGTGGCCGCTGATACTCCCGGGAGGATGTGAGGAAGGGTGGCTGTTGCAGACCACAGACCAGAGTGGAAACTGGGAAGATTGTTAAGAGATAAGAGTCATACAAATTGCTCCCGTTGCCATGGATCCCCCAGCGCTTCCCAGGCGCCCATTGGAGCGAGATGTTTTGCACACAAAAGTCTCATTGGAAATGTCAAAGAACATCTTGCCACGTACAGCTTCGTACAGAGCCTCGAGCGGTTTCCCAGTCGGGAACAGGAGAGGGGAGCAGATGGGCTCTAGTTTCTGGGGGATGAGCGAAGTCGAGGAGGCAGCCGGGAGAGTGATGCTTAACATCAGAGTCCCACCGGTCACCCTGGGTTTGGGAGATGGGGTCGGCCAAAGGAATGTGGCAGCTTTGCTGAGGTGCAACCCTCAGGGCTTCCCATCCACTTGCCCCTTTTTTGATGTACATATATATAGGGAAATCAAGGCAGGGGTGGGATCACTTGGAGAGGTGGCAGAAAACACTCTGCAGGGTTGGTTGTCTGGCACAGCCTCCAGCTGTGTGTCTGCAAAGCACTTCCCTAGTTCCTGATGGGAAAAGATGGAGCTATGGCCATCCCCAGTCATAGAGGGGAGCGGACATGGGCTGGCTGCAGATGAACATCTCACCCTTTGGGGTGATTTAAAGAATTTCTCCCTGTGAGATACTGGTGAATGTGAGACCTGGAGGTGCTCAGTAGGACTCCACAGAAACTGTTTTTCTAAGTACAAGCTGAATAGGGAATGAGAGCTTATTTTTTAAATGTTATTTTGAAGGCTTTCTGTTGAATTTTCTAGCAGAGATACGTCTAGAATCAACCAAAATTTCAGAGGAGGTTTTGCAGCATTTCTGACATACAGGGTGTCTGCTCTGTAGATGGTGAGGAACACAGCTCCAAACCATTTCATTGCTGCTTAAAGGAAAGAGAAACCCCTCTTCCACAGTGCAAAACATGGAAATATTTTTGCTTGCCTGGTCTATAAATACTCATACAGCAGAATTTTGAACATCTTCTTAAAAAAAAAAAAGAAAAAAAAGAAAAAAAAAAAAAGAGAGACATTTACAACTGAAAATCATGTAATTTGAATTTTGATATATTGCCCAAAACTGAGGCTTCTACAAGAGCGGGTGTAGCCAAAGCCAAATGATGTGTTTCAGGCTGTCTCTCTAAGCCGGAGGTTACTGGTGGCTGGGAGCATTACTGGTTGTGCTTCAACAGGCATGGAGAGACCCAAGCAGGCTGTTGACATTCACCAGTCCGACAGCTTGTCAGCTTTGCAGCACGAGGAGGACTTTTAGTTGACCTACTTTTGTTTGGTTGCTATTTCCCACCCCATAGTCTTTCGCAAAAATAGTTTCTGCTGCTTTCAACACAATGCCCAGTATAATTGGAAAGTCTGAATCAGATGTGTGTTGCTGTTGCAGTCTCAGGAGGACTTCTGCTTCACACAGTGCTTTAGAGGACAGTAATTTTGCCAGCATTATGAATACACATGTCCCAAAGCCATCCCCAGGCTGAGAAACTCAGCAAACCTCTACCCTTTTGAGAAGGAGAGAATAGACTTGTTTTATAACTCTGGCATGAACTGAGAGGGAGCTCTTCATTTCAGATCCCTTGATCTGGTGGCCTGAAAACCCAAATCACCCCCTTCAACCTTCAAGTCTGTTTGCTTGTTAAGGTGCCTAAATTGCAGGCAGCAGAGTGAGGAATGTCTTAGCTTTCAGATCTGGTGGTTGTTCCTCAAGCCAACTGTTGACTCACACCAACATTGGCAAAGTTCATACGGGAGACCAGAAGTCTTGACCCTGTCTTGCACCCAGGCCCTTGAGCTGCCCTGCCTGTGCTGGCAGGTTCAAAGCACAGTGTTTGATGGTGTCTCTCTTCAGGCTCTTCCCATGGAAGCAGATGAGGAAGGTTTTGTGCTTCAGAGTCAGCCTTACTGTTTGATTTCTCTGGGTGGGTTAGTGTGACAGGCCAGGGATCAGGGTGTAGAGGGCTGTCTGCTGTTGCCAGTGTCCTGCATAGCCTTCTTCTGAGACCATCTCCCTCAGCTTGAAAGGATGTTGTGGAAAACCTGAAGTATCTTGCACCTGCCTTGGAGAAGGGATGGTTTCATGGTCAATGAAAACCATCCCAGATAGTACTGGGACTTGCTGTCTGTCATACCCAAGCATTCACATCACCTCTCCTGTGCTGCCTTTCACCCTCACGGTGACCCTGATGGTGAAGTTAATAATCTGCTGGCTTTTTGTGGTGGCTGACATGCCAGATCAGATCTTAACCCAGCTCACTCTGCCAGCCTTCCTCCTGCTGCACAATGTAGAGGGATGGAGAACTGGGATGCTGTCAGAGCTGGGGATGCCTGTGATGATGAGTTTTCTCCCTTATAACCTGCAATAGGATAGAGTAATTTTATTTAGTTAGCAGTGAGGTGGCCCAGCAGCCTAGGAGCATCCCTTCCCCATGCTTTCCTTCAGGGCAGCCAGTGGGCTGCCATGGGGACAAGCCTGCTTTGACGTAAAAGAATGTAAGGTGTGGTGATTTCAGGTGACTCCATGTGAGGGCAGATTGAGTAACCAGTCCATCTTCAAATGGTGATCAACCCTGACCATGTCTGTGTTTGCTGCCCCTGGCTGTTAGGGTAGCAGAGGGCTGGAAACTGTTGCTGGCCAGGAAGGGTCTAGAGCACAAGTCTGGTGAAGAGCAGCTGAGGGACCTGGGCTCAACTGGAGAAAAGGAGAATCGGGAGACCTGATTCTCAATAACTTCCTTACAGGAGATTGGAGCCAGGTAGGGTCAGGCTCTTCTCCCAAGAAACAAGTGATAGACCAAGAGGAAAGAGCCTCAAGTTGCCCCAGGGGAGGTTTAGGTAGGACCTGAGAAACAATTTCTTTCCCACAAGGGTTGTCAAGGGCTGTCCCAGGCTGCGCAGTTAGTGGTGTGATCCCTGGAGGGGTTTCAAAGCCATGGAGGTCTGGTGCTGAGGGATGTGGTTTATTGGTGGGCTTGGCAGCATTAGGTTAATGGTTGGACTCGGTGATCTTAAAGGTCTTTTCCCAGCAGAATGATTCTGTGAAACATCCATGACCACCCCTTCTGGTCTAGAGGAGCATCACACCCAAGCCAGCCTTGTAGCATCAACTAAACCATTTGTGAGCAACCTTTTCTGCACTGACCCTCTGTGTTAATCTGGGTTTCTTCTTCTCTACAGGTATCCCATGAGTTTGCCATCAACTTCAATCCCACGAACCCCTTCTGTTCAGGTAAGCATATCCCTGGTCTTTAAGACTCCTCAGATGTGTTCAGTGCCTATTGCCCCTCCCTCTGCATCTCTCAGTGACGTCTTGGGGGATTTTTCAAGTTCTCTTCAGAGACACACATTAGTGGTGAAGCAGAGCTGATGCCAAGGGCACACTGGGAGGAAAGCAGAGAAAATTTGTGGTGGTGTGTAGGAAGGCCCAGGGTAAAATGCAACTGGATTCAGACAGCGTAAAATCTGCCTTCGCTCTGGTGTCTGGTGTGTCCTATCAGCCGTCTGCTCCTTCAGCAAGTCTGCAGGAAACACTGGGCCTGTTTAGCAGATAGAGATTCAGATTTAAGTCTTTGGTTAGCAGCTGAGGGTTGGTCGCAGTCATGGCTGAAGAACTGCTCAGATCTACCCTGGACTCCAGAAGTCGATTGGTTTGACGGCCTTACCCCAGCAAAACAAGGACACAGGCAGCTTCCAAACCTTGCTGGCTGGTTCCTGAAAGCTGGCTGTGACCCTCTGCTTCTCTGTTGCCTTTGCCTCCTTCAGTCCCTCTCCAGCAGCTGAAAAATGTTCATTGGACCTCATTTATTGCAGCTGCTGTGGGGTGGAGAAGCCACCAATGTACAACTCTTACCAGTGATGGGTCCTTCACAAAGAAAGGATTATCCTTTGGGGTGATTGGCATCTTGAATGGGGCGGTTTTGGTTTATACAGCCAAGCATCCTCTCAGGAGAGCAGCCATTTACACTGTTCTGGTGTGATAGAAGCAGGAGAATCTCAGTTTGTGAGCTCAGAAGTGGCTTGTGGGAGTTTTGCTTCCGTCCACTACCTCTGCTCCATGTCTGTCTGCGTTTTGGTCATGCACAGAAGTGAGGAGTTGCTTTTCTTTTTGGTCCTCCTCTTTGGCTGATTCTGAAATCTCTGCAGAAATCAAAGGAAAGCTACATTTTACTGTGGGTACTATGATGGCTTTTCTACCTCAGAAGGTTTAAAGACCCACTATAAAGTGAACAAAGAGCAAAGCCCTCATTTTAGAAAATGTGAGTTGAGGCATATCATTGAATTGTTTTGGTTGGAGGAGTCCTTTAAGATCAGGTCCAACCATTACCCCAGCACTGCCAGGGCACCACTAAACCATGTCCCTCAGCACCACATCTCCACAGCTTTTCAAGCCCTCCAGGGATGGGGACTCCACCTCTGCCTCAGGCACCCTGGGCCAGCCCTTGACAGCCCTTGCAGGGAAGAAATTGTTCCTCAGGTCCAACTAAACCTCCCCTGGGGCAATTTGAGGCTGTTTCCTCTTGTCCTGTCACTTCTTCCTTGGGAGAAGAGACCCACCCACCTGGCTCCAACCTCCTGTCAGGGAGTTATCAGGAGCCAGAAGATCTCCCCTGATCCTCCTTTTCTCCAGGCTCAAGAAGCCCAGGTCCCTCAGCTCACCAGATTTGTGCTCTAGACCCTCACTCCTGGTAAGGCTTGTTCTCTAGACCCTAATGATGAAACTTGTGGAGCTGGATGAGTTCAAGGTGGGGAAAAAGTAGTTCTGACTTCAGCTCCCATAACATCCTTAGGTAATGATGCTTAATTGTTCTTATTATGAGCCTTAACTGTGACCCATTGTAATGCCTGGCTTCTCTGCTTTCCCTGAAGGTGTGGAAGGCATTGTCCAAGCCTACTCAGCCTGCCTGCCCCACATCCGCTTCTACGGACCCACCAACTTCTCCCCCATCATCAACCATGTGGCCCGTTTTGCAGCTCAGGCCACCCAACAGCAGACTGCATCTGTAAGTACATAAGATCATGTGATGATCACAAATCCCAATAGTTATGATCACAAATCCCAATGGTTTTGGGCGTGGGAAGGAAAAGCCTGAACCTGATTAATCCATCTGAACTGTTCACATCCATATGTCAATGAGCTGCTGGTTAGCATGGGATCCTCATACTGTCCTCAGTAGTGCCAGTCCACAAGGAAGCTGGTGTGAGCAGCAATTTTGGAGAGTGAGATTGGTGGTCAAAAGGATGCTGGGGTACCTGTGTGTGCTAGGAGTTGCATTCATGGGTCAGTCAAGCTTTGCTGGTTGAGAGGCAGAGGTGTCCTCTTAGGGGTGTGAAGAACATGTGAAGTCTGTGAGGTGGAGCTCACTGAGGTGCCTGTTGGGTCCCAGTGGCAGCAGCTGCCCTCAGAAGACAGCAGGTCCGGCCCCTGGGTTTTGCTGGCCAAAAGCAGATCAGTTTGGACATCAGCACATATGTGGAAGGAGCTGCCCTGGGGCAGAAGCTTTTCCAGTTCCTGCCTGGAGTGGAGCTGGATCAGACCCAAAATCTCCTCTCCACGGCGACCTTTTCCAGCTTTGCCTGCACTGTTGCTCTTCCCAGCTCCAGGAAATACTGAATTTGGTTCACTTCAGCATAAATCCAGGTCGCTCTTCTATTTTTTTGTTGTTTTCTCTCTCAGCGTCCGTGGGGGAGGGAGAAGGCACAGGCTCAGCACTGAGCAGAGGCGCTAATCGTATGCAAATTGCATGCCTCCGTTGGCACTAATAGTTTAATCAAGGGAGATTTTAAATAATGGGCACTAATAGTGCCGTCAGAGGCAGGCCTGGGTTGGCTCGGGCTGTTGTTTTTTTGGAAGCACAAAGCGTTATTGATGACTGATCTCACTCCCCTGGGGTCTTCTCCTCTCCCATCCCATCTTCAATGTGTGCAGCGAAGCCACCGCTGATGCTGCCGGCCCCGGAGGTTGCCTGGACCTGCCCTCCTCTTTCTCCCGCTCTCGCTTGCTCCCAGCATTTCAAATGAAACCAGAAAAACTCGTAGTTTTTCCATGGCAACGCGGACCACAAACACTGGAGCCGGCGGCTCTTAAGGGATGGGAGGACTGAAACGTGTCGGGGTAGGGAGGAGGGGCAGACATTACTCACGATTTGACTCTCAGGGAAGAATTAATAAGCTTTGGGGAATTAAAACACACCTTTCCAGCAGGGTCCCTGCATTCAAACCTCCCCTTTTCTTACCACTTGCTGCTTAATGCTGCCTAATCCCCTCAAGTCCTGCTCACACGTTTGAGCCTAATTGCTGCTATCGTTAGCAAACGAGCAGGAATCGTTCCCAAAGGCCTCCCTGGATTCAGAGATCGGCCATTTTAACAACAAAAAGAGAGAAAGGGGGTAGGTGCTGCTGGGGGGGGTGATGGTGGAGATGCCAGCCCAGGAGGGACTGACAAAATTGTCATCACTCCTTGGGGAACCTCCCACCAATGCTCTCGTGAGGTGCCTACTGCTCCCTTGCCCATAACGATGGTCACAGAATCACAGAATGTTAGGGATTGGAAGGGACCTAGAAGATCATCTAGTCCAACCCCCCTACCAGAGCAGGATCACCTAGACCAAGTCACCCAGGAACAGATCCAGG
>JANHGL010005066.1:3612-14590 GCA_024611195.1 Ceyx melanurus | reverse complement strand
TAAAAAAAAAAAAAAAAAAAAAAAAAAAAAAAAATTTAAAAAGCATCTGGAATTACATATAATGATTTCTTGAAGAACAGGGTGTAATTATTCCTTCACTCCAAAAGACCTTGCAAGGGCTCGAATCAATACCATCTAAACCTTTTTTTTTTTTTTTTTTTTTTTCTGATGCGCTAATCTCTCTGTTACCAGGTAGGTCGCATCTAGCTTTGTAATAGAATTAAGGGTCATTAAAAGGACAAAATTCCACAAATCAAAATGTAGAAGATTACAATTACACAAAAAGAATCACAACACATCATGATTTTCATCAACACTATTTACAACAAACATGAAAAAAACCTGACTGGAAACTTTATATACAGAATAATTTCACAAAGCAAAGGCATATTAGAGATGGTTAGATACATGTTAATTTTAAAATTTGCTTGCCAAAAAATATATATTTTGTAATAATTTTGGTGGTTTTTTTTAAATAACTGGACAAAATGAAATAAAAATACCTACTTGTTTTGGAGGGGGTTCTTCAGTCAGTGTTTTTCCATTATTATTTGTTCTTTCTAGATGGCAAAATAAGAAAATAAAAAATATTATAAAATGGACTGGAAAAGGAAAGGAAAAACCTCCTGCTCTCCTAAAAGTTATTGCCTTCCCAAGTTTTTTGTTACACTATTTTTTCTTTTAGAAACTTGTCCAAACCAGACAATGTGATGTTTTTTAAATCCCTGCAATCATATGACTTGAACATATTTTCTCTTATTTCCATCTAATTTTATGTCACCATCCTACTCAGTAGTGAGCAAAAGATTTTATGAATGGACAGGTAGAAGAACAATTTCTAACAAAGATAGATGTGTTGTTGCTGCTGTGTAGCAGAGCATTTAACTTTCTAACACAGGCTGAAGCCATCTCATTATATGCAGCCTAAAGAGGTGTGCAGTGATGGGCAAAAGAAAACAAGTAGAAGATCTAAACACTGAAAATTAACATTCAGACACATGCCTTTGCGTGATGAATACTAAATGAAGCAGCCCAACCTTAGAACATTGCCTTTAATTTTGGTCTACTGTACCTGTTCAGTTTATATTAGTCACCCAGGTATTAATATTCTTCTCGTACTCTGTAATATTGCTCAATTTGTCTTTATATTTTGCCCATTTACTGATTTACTACTGAATAAAAAGATAAATCAGTCTAAAATATTGGGGGTGTTAATGAATACAAGTTTTCTTTTAAAAAAGGTGTTTACTGAGCCAGCTAGTCTGCACTGTTATCAAGTGTTCTCATTTCGAATGAAGAACATTCTCCATACATTTGAACAGCACAAGCTTTCAGGAATTAAAGAGTTAGAAGATCTGCCTTCAAGTGGTACTGAATAGATGTTATTCCTAAGTTAAATAGGTTGCACAAACTTGGCAAAATTAATTTTGTAGTTTTCTTTGCTGGACAGTTCCTCTACAAAAGAAAACAGGAGTAGCAGGAAAACTTCATATAGTATATGAAGTCTTTTACATCAACAGAAAAACATTAAAAGTAGGGAGTCTGGAGTAGGTGAGAAAAACATTATGAAGCAAGACTGAGAATCAAGAGTAAATAAAAAGAAAAACTTAGAACTTAATTATTTGTTGTTAACAACTATCTTCTTGTTTTTTGTAAATTTTTAACATCAGCTATTGTTGAAAAATATTTCAATGCATGCTCGTTTACACTTTTAAGTGATCTGCTTGAGATCAGGTGGCTGCCCAAATCTTTATCTCTTTAGCTAAATCTTTATCATCTTTATAAAGTCACAATGTAACTAAAGACACAGTGACACAATAAAGACACTCTAAAAACCAGTGTGTTTTATTGGATTTTACAAAGAAGACTTTTGTCATAAATACACATTGTTGCTACTTATAGTGTTATGCTTAAAAAATTAAAAGTCACTGACTTTAGATAGTTATTACTGGCTACTTTGTGGTACTTATGTTTTTCAAAGTCATGTAGAAAACAGAATAAAATGCAAATATTCTTCTTGCGAAACCTCATTTTTTTAAAGAACATTCATTCTTTTATCCTCTTTTTTTTTTTTTTTTCTGCAAACATGCCATTTTTTCTCCTCTTCTTTCTGACATAATTGTGGAAGTTCACCACATGCTGTTCCAGAATCTTTTACCAAGACCATAAAGTAAGGCAATACTGTGCTGTGTAAATGTCCATTTCCCACTGTATGAGGGATTATGATTTATTGTCTCTTGAAGTTGAAAGGAAAAAAGGCCTGGGAATGGCATGTGCATAGTTGTAGATACTATGTTAGCTAGGAAGGTACCTTATTCCTTACATCTATTACACATAATGATTGTCATTAAATGATTGTACATCTCCACATTAAAGTGAGGTGATGTTCTCCCCTAGCACCTAGGTTGTATGGCTGTAAGGCTCCCTTGTTTTTTTTCCTATCAACGAACTCAAGAACTTTTGTTTGAAGTCTTTCATAAGAGCTGAGAGATTTTAACCTCTGTTTTGACTCTAATAGGAAGCAAATCTAGCCTGAGTTTACACATGCATTTTATCCAATACACAGGAAAATGTCCAAAGATAAAGTCTGATTTTTCCATACTCCTTCAAGAAGATTCCCACATGCATGACTATCATTACTGTGCATAAGCATCTCATCCAAGCCTTTCTATCCTCAGAAGACCTCTTGTGAGGAGCTATTACACCTTTTGAACAGGTGTGTTATGTGTTATAGTTACTGTGGACTATCCTCCAAATAGTCCCCACCCAGCACAGTGTTTGTCCAATATACTATTTTCCTTATATTTTCAGAGAAAATAGAGTGATATGCTGATTTATTTAGGAGCTCTGGAGATTACTTTGGGAGTGAGATTCATCACATCTGCATTTACCATGAGAGGTCTACCTAACATTGGTCTCTTTTGTCCAGATTCATTAATTGGTAAGGGGCAATTGTGCAGCACAGCTTGCTGTATCATAAGGTAGCTATCTAAAATAGGCCAGGTGGGGCTAGAAGAAGTGTTTCTCTTATTTATTAAAACTCAAATTCTAAGCAGCTGTCACAGAGATAAATCTATTCTGTAGCTATCTAAAAGAAGGTAAGCCAAACTTGCAGGGTGGGAGTGTTTGATTTCATGAGATTTTGGCAAGGTACTCTTTGCTACACATGGCAAGCACAGAGAAACAAATGTTCAGTTATCTCATTAATATTTTTTATCCTTTTAATTTTTTATTTGTTTTAGACTTTGAGCTTTACTTATTCAGCTTATTTATTCAGCTTTAGTTACTTTTTTGTACTTTTTTTTTTTTTGGTATTTTTTTTGCTTGTTGAGTTGGTCTGCTTTCATTACAATAGATACAAATCATGCAAAAAAAATTAAAAGTAGTCCATTACCATTGGACATGCCTTAGGGTGCTTCATTTTTCTGACTTATTTCCGTTAATTTTAATTCAAAGTTTCTTGTACTTTCTCTATTTTTTTTTCTACTGTGATGTAAAGCCTTCAATTATATTTAATCTTGCTTCAGCTCTATTGCTAATATAATTGTAATCAGTATTATACTAATCCCATTTGGCGTTTTTGTCATCCATTCATTCCTTTAAAGTGAGCCTGGACTGTTTTTAACTAAGTTTCCTGCACAATATAGCACATAGGTCAACAGCCTAATTCTATCCAATATACTCCGATCCATTGTTTCATTATTCCCTTCTGCTGCACATTAGTTCCTTTTAAGGTGCCTGTCATTCCATATTTCTCCTGGACCTTTGTGGAGTTAATTCATCATTCCCCAATCCTACCAACATATATATATTATAAACCCAGCATCTTGAGGATTCTCAGAGATTTTTTTTATTCTTCCCTTTTGCAACAACAATGTGCTAGTTAGTTTTCATTGGGGCAATCTAACAGATTTAACCAATAAAACATCTTTTTACTTTCCAGTTTTCTTCTCTGCCATTAAAAAGCAGTAAATTTAGAACCAATAAAAGCAAATGCTCCTTTACCCAGCATATAATCAACCAGTGAAATTCACCCTCATGGAAGGCCATCAAGTCAAATACTCTAGTTGAATGTTAAAAAGAAATGGATTAATTTTATTAACACTACCAACATTTGTAGTTATGCATGCCAAAATAAATAATAAGGGTAAACTAAATATGCTTCAGGGCAAAAATTGATTATCTGCAGGTGTCAGGATGGATTCCTACTCTCTGTGTAGAGATTTGTAAAATTACTAAGAGTTTTTTCTATGAGGATATGAAGCAGTTACAGGAATGGGTATTTTTGGTTGTGGTTTTTGTTTTTTTTTTTTAATTTGGTTTCCTCTTATCTAAATAATATCATGTTACTTTCTTTTCGTGTCAGAATATTGCAGCAAATGTAAGGTAAGGCAGCCCCTATTCACTCAGAGCTTTAATACAGGAAAGTGACTGTCTTGTACTATTTTATCTATTAAAAGTGAATATTACAGGTGTTCTTTATTAATGAACTATCACAGTATCTTTCTTCAGATCTGCCTTTAACTCTTTCCTACATCTTGGTGCCACTGGACAGTAGTCAAACAAGTGATGTGCTGCCATCAATGCCCTTGAATTTTTTGTTTCCCAAAATTATATTTATATTTGACAATCTCTCTGTTTTCTTTCTTTTCCTCTAGTTTTTTTTCCTTGTCTTATACCTAAATTAAAAGGAGATTTTTTTAGACTAAGATCATACTGGCATGTGTAAATGCAATAAGTTACAGACTAAAGTCCTCATTATTTTAAGCTAATACCCTAATTATAATAACAGATTAAAATCAAAGCAACCAAACCTTTTTTTCTTTTTTGTAGATCTTTGCACAAATTTTGCCTAATTATTATTTCTCTTGGAAAACTGCTACCTCTAAAAAATCTGTCTTCCTATCTGACAATAGCCTTCTACACGGACATCTCATTTTCAAGGGTTTTTCATTCTTAGCTTACAGTTTTACTTCCTTCCAAATATTGGTCTAGATAAACAGTCTCAAGCTTTCTGAACAATGACTTTCCTTAACTTTGAATCACAAACATATGGTAATCCTGAATAAGTTCAGCATAATCAAATTTAGTTTTCATAAATTAAAATGTGCACTTCACTGTATTGGATACTGCTGTCTAGAAGTCAAAGTCACAATATGTTTTCTTATTTATAAATACATTTCTACAGATTTCTGAAGTGATGTGAAGAAGAACCACCTAGATCTAAATGAGATAGATAAGAATCTAGGCTCCTTTAGATAATTTCATGGCAGAATTAAAATAAATTTGGATAGTCAGTTAAGCTTGGTGGGCAGTTTCCATGTAACTCTTGGAAAATTCTCACGGAATTTTTAATAGGACTATTGATGAGCTCTAGAGAAAATAGAATATGTCAGCTGGATCCCCCATTAAAGTCTGAGGAATTCATTCAAATTATATGAAGCTAAAATACAGAATCAATGTGAATACAGTACAGTAAGTATACAACCAACTTCATCACTTTAGAACAAGAGTGATTTTGTTTTCTGTACATTTCTGTCTACAATATTCTGCCTGAATATGTCTCTAGCCAGATGGTTTAGCTGATGGGAAGCTACAAGTTTTATTATTTATTAAACAATAACTTTGTGTAGAAAGTCACTAGTTAATACATAGCAGCCCACAAGATAAGCTAATGGTAATTTGTATAATAAGCTAATTTTTAGCACCTTCCTGTAAAAAAAAAAAACAACAAAAAAAACCAAAACAAAAAAAAAAAAAAAAGAGAGGGAGGAGAGTTCCCATCTAGGTTACAGCTTCACTATGTATGTTATGTGTGCAAGTCCACACATTATGATCTGCAGCCTTAGTTTTTTAAGAAGCTGCTCACTGGCATTTTCTTTTAAAAGCATATTCTGAGGAACTGCTTTAGACATGTGTTTCAGTGTGCATTTAACATTTCAGCTGAGATCTGAGAGGAGATGATCATGCATTATCTAACAAGCTACGTGATCAAAATACAATAATTAATACATAATATGACTTGTAAAACATAAATTAAAATGAACCAGAGGGAGGAACTTGCCAACCTTTAAACAAGGCTAACCTATTTATATAACAAATGCCTGCAATATTTCTTGTGAGTCATTCCTTCCATTCAGTCTGAGAATACATAATAACTTCTGTTGTTCTGTAACTGAGGTCATTAGCTCCATGTTAATGTGTTTCACTTTATATGCAGTCTGGTTTCAGACAGAAGGAGCAAATTTCCACAAGTTTTTGAATTTGCTGTCATCAAGAGCACATCAGCCAGGTGCTGCATGCATATTCTTGCAGAGACTTCAGCTACCATTGCCAATTTAGCAGCAGTAGGAAGACTTTCTATAGAGCAGAGGAGGAACATTGGAGAAAGACATGATAGTTGACAACTCATGAAACATGTGGTATAATTAATTGTTGGGATGAAGCATGCTATTAGTGTGTGGAGTTTGAAAGAACTGGTTTAATTTATTACTCAGAAAAAAAATGTAAGCATACATACATATATATTTACATAAAGTATATTAATAAATAGAAACGTAGTCCAGATGGAGCTCATTGATAAGTGGTGTCCCTCAGGGGGTCTGCTCTGGGAAAAGTACTGTTTAATATTTTCATCAACGATATAAACAGAGGGATCGAATACATCAACAGCAAGTCTGCAGATGACACCAAACTGAGTAGTGTGGTCAATATACCAGAGAGATGGGATGTCATCCAGAGGCACCTGGATAAGATGGAGAAGTGGGTCAGGTGGACCTCATGAGGTTCAACAAGACCAAGTACAAGGTCCTGCACCTGGGTCAGAACAGTCCTCATTATCAATACAGTCTGGGGAGTGAGTGATAGAAAGCAACCCTGTGGAAATGGACTTTTGGGGTTCTGGTGGACAAGAAGCTGGACATGAGGCAACAATATGCACTTGCAGCCCAAAAGGCTAATTTTGTCCTGGGCTGCATCAAAAGCAGTGGGACCAGAAAATCAATAGGGGTGATTCTGCCACTCTGCTCTCTTGAGAGCTCACCTGGAATACTGTGTCCAGCTCTGGAGCACTCAACACAGGAGGAACATGGACCTGATGGAGCAGGTCCAGAGGAGGTCCAAGAAAATTATCAGAAGGCTGGAGCAACTCTCCGACAGACTGAAAGAGTTATGGTCATCCTAGAGAAGAGAAGGCTCCAGGGAGACCTTATTATATCAGTCTTCGAGTACCTGGAGCCTACAAGAATTCTGAGAAGAGCCTGTTTACAAGGGCATCTAGTGATAGGATGAGGTCCAATGGATTTTATTTATATCAGGGTAGGTTGGATATTAGGAATAAGTTCTTTACAATGAGGGTGGTGGAATGCTGGAGTAGGTTGTCCAGGGAGGTGGTGGAGTCCCCAACCCTGGAGACATTCAAGGTCAGGCTTGATGAGGCTCTGAGCAACCTGATCTAATTGAGGATGTCCTTGCTCACTGCGATAAGCATGAGAGGTATCTTCCAATCCAAGGCATTCTATGATTCTGTGGCGGTCATTATTGAATGGAGATTATTTGGCTAGATGAATGACAAATCTGAGTTAGAATGGTGTTTGTTATTTGTCCTGGTTTAAGTGAAAACAGAGCAAATTGTGTTCAGTGATTTTACTTTTCAACTCAGTTCTAAATGCACTGTCTGATGTTAGCAGCCTGTTCTCACTGACAGTGTCTGCTTCTAACAGTGATAACACCCCATGTTTAGAGTTACTACCAAGCGTTGGTGTGCAGACCAAGGCCACTGCTGGATCATGTGTATCACATTGGGGGGCTTACAGAAATCTTCATAAAATGGTACAAAAATTTAATATCTAACTGAGCTCTTTTAATTTTTGACTTAATTTAGCTAAAACCAGAATCGTGCTACTGAAGCAAAAAACAATAATGGAAAGAAATGGGGTTTTTAAGATTTTAAAACCACTTTTTACAAGAATTATATTATTATATGCTTGAGTTTGTTTTATCTTGATGAAACATTTCAAGACCTGAATTGTAGATATTGAGCACCCCTAAATAATGGAACTAACACAGAATCTATTAAATAGGAGAAAATATGTTGAAATAACCTCACTCTGAGTAGAAAATAACCTGAATTCTAGTAGCAATTAATTTTTCCAACACATAGGATCATAGAGTAGAGTAGGAAGGCTCTACAGAAGGACCTGTACAGGCCCATCAACAGGCCAAGCCTAATGGTATGAGCTTCAACAAGACCAAGTGCCAGGTCCTGCACTTGTGTCACAATTACCCTGTGCAACTTTACAGGCTTGGCTACAAGCATCTGGAAAGGCACCTGGGATTACAGATCAACTAGTTAAATATGAGCCATCAGTGTTTCCAGGTGGCCAAGAAGGCCAAAGGCATCTTGGCTTGTATCAGAAATAGTGTGGTCAGCAGGACTATTGTATTAATCATCCCCCTGTACTTTGCACTGGTGAGTCCACACCTCCAATAAGAAGGATATTGAGATGCTGGACAAAGACCAGAGAAGGGAATGAAGCTGGTGGAAGTTCTAGAGCACAAGTCTTATGAGGAGTGACTAAGGGAACTGGGGTTGTTTAACCTGGAGAAAAGGAAGCTGAGCAGAGACCTTATTGATCTCTACAACTACCTGAAAAGAGGTTGTAGAGATGTCAGTGCCAGTCTCTTCTCACAGGTAACAACTCATAGGACAAAAGGAAATGACCTCAAGTTTCACCATGAGAGTTTTAGTTTGGATATTATGAAAAAAAATCTTCACTGAAATGGTTATCAAGCACTGAAACAGGCTGCCTATGGAACTGGTTGAGTCACCATTCCTGGAGATATTTATTCTATCTGTTACATAGAACTGTAGAATAGTATAGGTTGGAAAAGACCTTCAAGGGCATTGAGTCCAACCATTAACTTAACACTGCACTTTTAAAACATGTTCCACATCTACATTTCTTATAAATAGCTCCAGGGATGGTGACTTAACTCTGGACAGTCTGTGCCAGAAATTAACACATATGAAAGGGCAACAAAACAGTTACATGTTTGCCTTATAAGACAAATAAGGCTTATATATCAGACACCCTGATAAAGTTAATAAATTATTATTGTCTGCATTTAACATTCAGTCCTAGTTTATTAGATTAAAAAGACATATCTGCTTAAGACACTGTCTTTGGGTATTCTTTTTGAAATGCCATGTACTAGAAGATTCTGATGTTACCCATTCTCGGGATGCCCACTTTCTAAAGTGATTTCAGGTGAAATCAACCATACTACCCAAACTAATAAAAAGCTATGTTAGAATCCAGATGATGTAATTCAATATACAAGTCTAGTATAAAATCTTCTTTGTATTGCAATATTCCTTTGCTCTCAATTGTCAATCTAATTTACAGCACACACTAAATGCACACAAAGTGACATGCTCTAAGTGGTTATTTTCATATTTCATATATTGAAGCACATGAAACGTGATATTACAGTGATCTCTGTCATCTCAAATGAAGTCATCTGAGAACAGCAGCAGATCAGGAGTGAATAATTACAAAACTCTCTAAATCTATTGAAGGTGTTAGTAGTGACAAAGATCTGATTTTCCATTCTCATCCGTTTAATTTGTATGCTTAAGGAAAACTATTTAGTGAGAGGCTGAAGTGCATTTGGTGGATCAATACTCCATTGATGTTGATATTTGTCAGCATTTTCTTTAGCTGATGATTTATAGGGTGCCAGAAGCATTTATAGAATACTTAACTCTTTGTCATGCCTCAATTTGCTCTGCATAGAAAATGCTTATTCTTATTACACTGTATTTTTAACAAAATAAAAGACACGACACATTAGATAGTTTATAAATGTGTTTAAAAGAGAGTTATAGTACCACTAGGAGTTACTAGGTTGATGTTACTTGGTCTAAAATCTTGTTAAACTAGTTTAAAGACCTAAAGGAATCACTTCTTAGGAAATGCGAGACAAATTGTAAGAGATTAATTAATTGCTATCTTTTAATCTGGACGCCTTTTTTTTTATAACATAAAAATAACTGAAAATGTGTTTTTTTGAAGTTGAATAGCTATTGCTGATGAAATTAAATCTGAGTTCTTGCAAAGTTTTTCCCATTATTTGTTAAGAGGAAGACTAGGAAAAAGGAAGTTTTATTCTGTGATAAAAATATGTATTTCAACCTTTTTAATAGAGAAATGCCATTTTCAACTCATAACTGATAAAAGGGGGTAAAATACTTGACTGAAAATGTCTATCTCTTACATAGCAATTTTTATCAAAAGCTTAAGAAGACCTACTTCCTTTTTCAGTAATTGTGAATCTAAGAAGAATAAAGATGAAGCATATTCATCAAGTCAGGATTATGGCAGATTCAGCTACAGAAGACAGGGTCATGATTAGTGGCACAGTCCAGCTGGAACCCAGTACCTGGTGGTGTAACCACGGGGGTCGATACTGAGGCCAATACTGTTTAACATCTTCATTAATGACCTGGATGATGGGACAGAGTGCAGCCTATGCATGTTTGCAGACTGTATAAAATTGGGAGAATTGGCCAATACATCAAATGACTAGATGTTCTCCTGTTCCTGTCTGGACCACGTGTCCAGGTCTGGTCTCTCCTGTTCAAGAAAAGAACATACTGGAGCAATTCCAGAAAAGGACCATGAAGATGATGAAGGAACTTCAGCTTAGGCTGAGAGTTGGGATTGCTCAGCCTGGAGAAGAAAAGATACAAAAGGGATCTTACCAATGTATACAATACCTGATGCGAGGAACGAAACAAAGAGACAAACTCTTATGCATTAGGAGAAGTGTGGCCAGTAGGTCAAGGGAGGTTCTCCTCCCCCTCTACTTTGCACTGGTGAGACCCCACCTCGAGTACCGGGTCCAGTTTTGGACACCCCAGTTCAGAAAAGATAGAGATTTGCTGGAGAGAGTCCAACGCAGGGCCACCAAGATG
>JANHGL010005065.1:0-22308 GCA_024611195.1 Ceyx melanurus | reverse complement strand
CTCGGCCCCCCCCGCCCCACGCCAGGGGAAGAGGCGGTGAACACAGCAAGCACACGTATGCGCAGCGCTCCCGCTACCCCGCCGGACGCGTTCCCTTCCCGGGGCCGCATAGCAGCGGAGCTCTACTGACAACGCAGCTCTTGCTGGGGCTCAGAAGGGAAGGCGCATCCCTCCTGCCCTCGGCGAGGCCCCGGCTCTCCGGCAGCGCCCACCTGAGGAAGGAAGAGTAGCAGAAGGCAGCCCTACCCAGCCCCGGGCCTCACACACGGAAGTGCCCGGAGTGCCGTCAGCCCGAGGGCCCGGCGGGCCGCGGCGATCGCTGGGGAGAGCAGGGACGGCTGCTGCCCCACTCAGCCGCGGGGGAGGGCGGGCGGGAGCCGCCCAGACTCACCTGAACTTCTGGAAGCGGTCCTTGTCGGCCTCGAACATCTGCCGTAGGACGAGCTTAGGGGAGTTCGCCTTGTGCCACTCCACCAGCTTCTTGAAATGGGGGTCGCCAGAGAGCGCCATGTTAACGGCCAGGAAGCGCTAAAGCAAACAGAGCCAGCACACAGCAACGAGCACGGCAAGCAGAGCTACTCCTGCCGCCTCCGCTTTTATAGCGGCGAGCTGGGCCTCCTGCCTCCTGCCACCGCCCCAGCCCCGCCCCGGTCCCGCCCCGCCCCGGCCCCAGCCCCCTTCCCCTTCGTGGGTCGCCCTGCCAGGCGCTGGGATTCCCTCCCTTCTGCGCTAGTTGGGAGGGAGGAGCGGTCAGCCCGCCTGCCGATCCCTGTGAGGGGAATACGGTGAGGGCCGGCTCTGTCCGCCCGCTCCCGTTTGTGTTAGCAACGGGTGGACGCCGCGCCGAGGGGTCGGCGGCCTTCGGTGCTGCGCAGCGTACGCCGGTTGCAAATCCCGTGTTGAGGGAAGAGCGCTTTCGCCGGCACGGGGCACCTGTGGGAGAGGCGGCGGGTGCCGGGGACCGGCGGGAGCTGGCGCAGCGGTTCGGCGGGCCCTGCCTCGCTGGCCGTCCTGCCACCCGCGGGCAGACGCTACAGCAGGATCGGGGCCGCTGCTGGTGTAGCCGCATGGGAAGCTAACGAGGCTAAAAATACTGTTCTCGGGGTTATTTCCCCGCGGCGTGATGCTGCGTGGCGCGGCCCAGCTGAGGGGGTGCGGTGGCAGGGGTAGCGTGGGCGGGGCAGCACCGCTCACTCTGTGGTCGCTGCAGCAGGCCTCAGAATGGGGATGCGGTTCTGAACCCTGGCCTGGCATGAACGCCACCCCAAAACCTGAACGAGACACTAAGTGTCCCCAGAGGGGTGCACTCTTTTCGTGCTTTTTGCCGGCACCATCTGCCCGCTGCTTCAGGTCGCCCCTGTGCGACATGTCGGCCGCTCTGGGTTGCGCTGACAGAGCCTTGGCTTCTCCCCGGCCCTTACATAAGGAGCTTACGCGCCTGAGCTGCTGCTGGGGCTGCCAGGCCTGCTGCAGGGCGGTGGCACGGACGGCAGGTCAGGGCAGGCGGACGGCAGCTGCACTGTTGTTCTTCAGGGGATAAAAAGGCCGTTCTGGGCATAAAGCACAATGTTGTTTAACCACGGGCGTATAAAGGAATATGTCAAATTCCAGAGATTGCACTCGGCGGCTTATGTGAGTAAATCCCAGTGAAGTCATATTTTAAGTACCTAAGCCCCTTTATGGATCTGGGCCTAAATTGGAGTCACAGAGCATGAACTTGACTCAGATGGCTAAAATCACAACCCAAATCTTAAGCAGTAGAATCAGCATCTTTTCCTCGCTGCAAACCAAAATCCTGTATGTGAATCTTCTAATTGCTCTTTTCATATGAAATTTGAATCCTGTGTCCTTATGCAACCCAACTGCCCAACTGTATACTTCAGTTCAAGTCGCAACGCAGCTCTCTCCAATTTTATTTCCCCTTTTCTGTCTTTTTTTATCATAGCCCTTGCACTATTTGAATTATCTCCAGATCCTCCAGATCTTAACCTTTAAGAACTTTTAAGTTTATCTGACACAGACCCTAAGTCAGTGGTATTTGGTTGGCTTCAAATCACACATCTACAAGTATTCTTCTCATACTTAATTGTATCTGTTCAAGAACAGGCTCAGGTAATCAGTAAGTATTACTTCTAGTTCACAGTACAGACAAAAACATCACATCCTTGCTGCCAATTCTGCTTTATAAAATGCTGATTTCATTGCCTATAACTAAGGTGTTTGCTGCTCACTGACAAGTAAATTCCATTTACTTTCTTTTATGATACTTTATTCTAAGATTTGAGATGTTCTATCTCATTAACCTTAGAGTTTATAAATTATCTGTCTTTCATATTTTCTTTTCTTAGTCCCTCTCCTTTGGTGCTAACACTTCATTTCCTCTCTTCTTTCACTAGGATACAGGGTATACACACCTTAGAGGGTTCTACAGTTCAAACCACCCCCGCAGCAGAGTATGCAAATTTTATGACACATGAGAATGACACCCAAGCCAAGGTCCTAACTCTAATCTTTAAAGACCACAGGATAAGGTCTGTAACTGTTCCAGGAATTCTTTCTCTCCGTAAGCCGTGCAGCAGCAGCTGACCACTACAGGGACAGTAAGGCCTTGTCTATGCTGAAAAGACCAATTGATTTCATCGTAGAGGGTAGAAGGATTTGGATCTGGGAGGTTCAGCCATTGAGACAGCTGCTTCTCTGACAGCTGAGAGCTGTCATACCAATTTCCCTCAAGATTAAGGCAGCCTAACGTAGACGAAAGCAATAGAGTGGAGTCAAGGCAAGACCTTAAAACTCATGGAAGACAGACAGTGTGAACATAGTGGTGCTTTAACTCTTGCACAGTAACTGTCTGGAACACATTCCCATTCCAAAAAGGCCAAAGGCTATCATAGCAAGGGACAGCAGCCCTTGGGGCTCAGAAAGGGCATTTTAGTAAAGGATATTCTGTAATTGATGGAGACCAGTTTTGTGACCAATAGGGTACAATGGTGGACTTACCATTTTACAAATGCCAGTCTCTATTAACAACAGCTGCACAATGACCTATTTATAAAAAAGACAAGTGAAAATTCCATTTTGGAAGACAGATGCATAGAAATTAATATTTCCAAATGAATGTAGAGAGCCTAAATACTACTGCCTCGGGCACTTATGCCAGAAAGGTTAAGTGGCACATTTAATAGATAATCTCTATGATTAATTTATCAGAAAGAACCAAGTGGCTAATTTCCCTTAATTGAAATCTTCTGGCATGATAAAAATTTTTCATATATAATTCCACTTCTATTTAAGTCCATTGGACTAACTTATTTTATTATATGAAAGCAAACAAAACTACATTCTTGAACCCTGCTTTTGTTTTCCAACAATGAAACAAAATAGAGTGGCCACAGAGAAAGTTGTGGATTCTTCTCAGTACTGATACTAAGAACTAAACTTTCAAATATACTCCAAAGTTTCAAATAAAGAAAAGGAGACAGATTTGGGCAATGTTTCACAGCCATCAGCTTTTGGTTTAAGCAGCAGGAGAAACCAGAATGAATCTGGTGCAGAAGGTGTAGGTCACAGATCAGCAAGGAAACACGTCTGGTGAGACTGGAGCAGGCTTTGGAAACAAAAGCACATAGCCATCCGAGGGCATGACTGACTGTGGCAGTGTGCTAATCCTGAAATAGTTGAGATGATTATCTATATGTACGATTTAAAATATTTCTAATAAACAATTTTTAAGAATGGGAAGCTTTAATTAAGCTTGCAAAGAGAGAGAATATTTTTACTTGGACTGTGATAGATAAAAACTCTGATTCAGATTTGTCCCAGAGAGAGGAAATTCATGCTAAGAACGGACAGAAATTGCTCTGACTGTAACTTTGCTAGGTACATCAGTTAACAATTTGAGAGGAAGAGTACGTGGTGTCTGCGACAGTGGGGGAATTTTGCAAGAGGAGAAGTATCCAGCTGTTGTACAGAACTGAGAGCAGGAAGGACCCTTCTCCACTGGACCATGGCAGAGGGTGTGTGTAGAAAATGTCAGTGTTTTGTAAAATCAATGCTTCCATTTTATTCACGTGGGGTTTTTTCCACCCTGCTTGTCTTTCCAGAATACTGTCTTAGTCCAGACAGCAATCACAGGTGGTGATTACCTGGTTTAAGGCTCCCTCTGCTAATTCTTTATTTTATTCTTTGTCTATTGGAATTAATTTCCACCTTTAGTAATTGTTTGGTTGTAGTAGTTGTATGGTTCATACAGCCTCATAAGGGCTTTTGATTCATTACATTAAAAAAAAAGAAAAAAAAAAAGAAAAAAGGAAGGTGCATGTTTAGGAAACACGGATATTGATGGATTTTGTGCAGAAATGTCAGATCTCAGATTCACTTGGCACTCCTGAAACTTGCTGCAGAGCATCTCATCTTGGCAGTGCTGAAGAAGTGAATCTCTACATGATACTCTGAAGGTTTGTTAATGAGTTGCTGGAACTGGAGCTCTGTACTCCTGAGTCCAGGTCTCGTGCTATATCTTTTGGAATAAAAAGTATTGCCATTTCTTAGATTCATGGTATGCAAACGCTGTCCAGCCCGTTGGCCGGCAATGCCGCGGGACAGGACGAACGGCCGGCCGAGGACAGGCAGCCACGGGCTCTCCAGCCGCGACCGCCAGCCCTGCTGCGCGGCTGCCAACAGATGGCAATGCCGCACCGGGTATGCGTCCTGCCGGGGAACTGCAAAATGGTTACTGCCCTGTTCTAAGTGACGTCACGCAAACATAACCGTTCCGATAAAAACATATGCGTATCACTGGCTTTGTTGATCATACAGAGGGGCGGTGCTTTGGAATGCCAGCACTGTTGGCCCATCTCTGTACCCAGTGAAGGTGATGGGAAATACTGCTAATAAGCAGTATTTTAAAAGGTGTTACCCATAAAATACTAGACATTGTCCAAGGCACCAAATTATTATTTTTTAAAAACAGGTAAAACTCAAGTCTCAAAAGTTGGAAATTACTTTTTTTTTTTTTAATAAGGCATCTTCCCTCTCTTAAGAAATATTTATGTGGGGCCACAAGGTCCATAACACAGGCATCCTAAGAACAAAAATTGTACTATGGTGCAAAAAAAATTCCAGTCATGTCAGAGGCATGGTCCATAATAGAGATATTTTCTGTAAGTTTCTTATTATTACAGATACCTATTCATCCATGAGAAAAGGGAGACCGTATAAATGAGCTTTAAGCCACTGTACTTCAATTACTTGGCATTTCAAAAGGGTTATTGGCAATAAGAGTTTAAAACACAGGTAGGAAATGAGCCAACTTTCTCAGAGACACAAAACTTGTTAAACTAGAGGGTTTTCTATTAGAATATTATCAACTTGACTACGTAAAATAATCGTCTCTGGGATTTAAAGTATTACTGACCCAGAAAGAAAGCAGACATCTGGAAAGAGAGCAGCAAAATCTGCAGATGACAAGTTACTTACATTAAACTTAGAGAGGACTAGAACGAACTTAAAAAAACTCAATTAGACAGACAATATCACATGAGCAGACTGATGGCAAGCAAAACTCAGTTTTGGCAACTACAAAGTATTGTGTCAAGGAAGGTAAGGAGTTATAGTACAGTATTCTAAAAAAGTGTATCAGCTTACAAAACAGACTGAGGTCATGTCTAGTTGTGGTTCAAACAAGTAAACAAAATATTGAGATATGTAAGAAAAGTGATAATAAGTTGGAGAATACCAGAAACATCAATACTGATATCTTCATCTGGAAGAAAGCATAATGATATGGGCTGCAAAGATCCCAGTAAAGGATATTGCAGAACTAGATGAAATTGAAAGAAGGATGAGAAGAATGGCCTGTGCCAGGGAAAGGGCAAGCTGAAAGATGTTTGGGTTTTACACCTACAATGAATGAGGCCTGAAATGCCTGTGATTTAAAATAAAAAAAACCTCCATAAACATACAAATTACAAACTATTACAGAAAAGGTAGACTTTGAACATCAGATTATTCATTACCTTCTACATCTTCCTCCAAATCATCTGCTGATGGCTTTTGTTTGAAACAAGACATTAAGCTAAATACATATTAGCTGAACAATTCCTATACCCACACTGCACAACATTTCTGTTGAGTTCTATTCAACAATGACCATACTTTTCAGTTACACTGAAATCAGAGGTTTCGCAAACCTGTGCTTTTACCCTAGTTATATAGCAGGCAACTTTCTGGGGAAAAAAACCCAACAATTAAAAAAAAATTAAGTGATGCAAACCTTCACCTTCCTGCTGAACAGCCAACATACTCTGTTCTTTCACCGAGTATGCAACTGCTTCAAATCCCCAAGAACACTGCCTGGCTTCTTAGCTATCATATTTGCGCTCCCAAGTGTCCACCACAAAGCTTTGGGCTGCATTAGCATCTTGCTTTAGCTAGTTCACAGTCTCTCCCAGAACTGTTCCTGCTCCTTTTGGGCTAACTTGATGGAACAGCCAGATATCACTACTGCATAAACAGTTAAGACCTGTAAATACCTGATAGGGAATATAGTGGAAGAGAACACCAATGCCATCCTTTCTGAAGCTCCTATTATTTCCATGCTTCAGTTATTCGCCCACAAAATGACTGTAATGCTAGCACTTTACATGAATGGTAACTAGTTAATTAACATTTCTTAAAGTCCTGAGACCTCAGATTAATAGTGCTCTGGAGTATGAAGACATAATATTATTTCACTGAGCATTTGTCATTTAAAAAGCTCTTTGCCTAAAGCTTTAATCAAACTCTGTAAAATGAGAGCAATTTCCTTTTTGTCACATTTGGATCTCTTGTCTCCTCCAAGATGCATGTGCAGTTAAGCTATGTATTTCTTTTGAGAGGAGCACAGGTACTACTGCTTTTATGATCATGGGAGCCAAACCCCACAGCAGAATGCTACACTTGAGAAAGGTGGATAGTTAAGAGTTATTTTTAGATGTGTTTCCTGAATTTACAAATTGTGACACTATATCACTTCTTTTTGCACAGAAAAAGATCTCCTCTCTAGTTAACTACTATTTTGCTAAAGCTACCGAGTCACAGTACCTCTAAAATATCTTGATTTTAACAAAGACTGGTATTTTTTTGTTGTATGAAACAATTACTGGCTAACAGATATAGATCTGTTTTAGTAGCATAGGAACACATTCATTCTTGGTACAATTCCTCTATACAGAATGGATTTTAACAAGGCAGGAAATTAATTTATAATTTACCATTATAACAAATAGTGCAGAAAGGGAAGCTATTATTGTGAATAAGCAAATAACTATGGATTTTCAGTAATGTCCACTGCTACAGAAATCAGAGCTTTTAATGGTGGGCAAGAACAGTTAGTTGAATAGTTCAAAATCACTTCAGTTATATATGTATGACTTGAGGCTAAAATATCGTGGTCAGTTGGCAACTGCGCCATAAACATTAATATAGAAACACAACTGCAGAAGTCGAGACACCAGTGACATCCATGGCAATAAAATCGTGTCCCACGCAATAGCGCTTTGCAAACTGCAGATGACACTGTGGAGCACCAGACCGCTTACTTGGGTTCCACTTCAGAGTCCATGTAAAAATCTTCCTCTTGTCCAAAAGACCTCTGGCAAATAAAAGGTAAGAGACAGCAGAAGATTGTTCCTGAAGCCTCATCAGCTGGCTCGGCGCCCAGCGGCAGGAACGTCAGGGCAGGTACAGCAACAGCGAGAGAGGAGGCGGAGGCTGAGGACGTTCTGGGGCCGCCCCGAGCCAAAGCTGGATCCGAAAGTCGTGGGACGATGGTCCGCGGCCGCACGCGTTCTGGCGGCCACACAACTGCAGCTCTGAGCGCACATTCTCGTGTGGATTCTGGGAAGCCAACTCTATGCAGAAAGCTTTTCCTGCTTTTTTGGTGTAATCAATACTGACAGATAAATTGTTAAATTCCTTCTAAGTATTTTTAGACATGACATACTTCTTTCCCTTTACAATCAGAGAGGCTGAAACAGGGTTTTTGCTCTGAAAGAACAGCAAAGGTGACTCCTCTGGTTTGTATAATATATTCAGTTCACAATTTCAATAAAGATCCATTTTCTAGTCATTACCCTGGCCCATTTAATATTAAAAGTTACTATTGCTGTCATTAATATGAAAATTAATAGGAATTCAAGAAGCACAATTAGCAATTCTGCTAACGATGCAATGGTACACACAACTGCATTACTGGTGTCACACAACAAAGACAAACTGTCAGGAGAAATACTCATCTAAAAAGAAAACAAGCAGATCTCTTTTTTGTTGGTGCAAAAGGTAGTGAAGTTGTTAAATTATGTATACTTTTTGACTACATTCACAGTAAAAGCATTTGCCAAGTTCACAGAGGAAATCACTGCAACCTTGGCTCGCAGGTCTGAGATCCAGACATCATTGTTCTCTGTTTTTAGTAGGTGAGCCAATCAGTTAGGTAAATATGGTTCCATGGAAAACAATGGGAAATTCATTTTGATGTTAGTGGAATTATGTCAGTTCCCATAATTATTACTTTTCCAAGTAATTGTTATATTTATTATACTTTGTATTAGCATTAATTACATATTAATTATTATAATTGTGTAATAATGATTATATAAATATTGCACATTGTACTTATTTTGCACATATACTGTGCAATAGAGAGGAAAGGTGTTAAAACATGCTGTTTAGAGAAAATACCATGTATTTCCAGATAAAAGTACTTTTCACAACAGCAATAGTTAATACAGACATTTAAGTTACTTTCGTTTCTAAAAAATATGGTTTTTGTAGTCATAGGATCTGATCCATTATTGTTATTAAGTTTAACTCAGATTGTTGCTCTTCTTAAAAACAGCAGAACCAACCTCTCAGTATATATTCCTTAAAATATGCTTACTACTTAAAATGTTCATTATTGCTGCAATGAGTAGAACACACGTCTGAGGATTAGCAGTTTGCAGTACAATTAGGAAGAGGCTTTAACTGTTTTGGTCATGTGCATATTAATTCAAAGTTCTAGCAAATTCCCCGTGCATGATTTTTCAATTGTAAGTCGAGTCCCTGGTGGGAAGTAAAGATGGCTTTAAAGTACCATCCACATGGAATTCTTGGCAGCTGACCCACTGAAGCAGAGTTTTGAGACTTGTGCTTTGCACTGCTGTAATTTCTGCAACTAGTTTCCTTCCTCCCCTCTCAGTGGGGCTCCTGCTGGGAATGTACCACACATCACTGGAGTAAGCAGTGACGTGCCAGTCGCTGCATCTGCTACAAAGCAGCCTAAAAATAAAACCCAATTGGGCAATGCCATTTGGTGTACGGCAGCACATCGGCTAGTAACGTAAACCAGGCTGTCAGCAAAGAGAAATGATTGCTCAGCCACATGCCAAATAAATCTTGGGGTCTTAAAAAACCCCATTTATAAACTTAATACCTCAAGAGTTATTATAATTTCAATTCAATGAATTTGCATCAGTGGACATATAATGAGAATGTCTCATCAAAATTTACTATTAATATTTTAAGGAATCAGACCATCTTGCAGCTTGTTTCAGTTCAAGGAATTTCTCTGGTAATGTAGATTTTGTTTTAGAAGATATCTACCCTTCGGGTTGAGATTTTTTCCCGCACATATCAGATGAGCTTGATTCTTTTGCCAGAATTTCTCTTTAAAATCCCAGTTCTGTAGACTGAACCTTTTCAAAAAGATCTACATGTTAATGTTTTCCATAGATTCTGCTTGAAATACCTGCCTGCGTTTTTTGCTTGTATGCATTTTTAGACTTCTTGAATGTAAAAGGGTATGGTCATACAGAGGGCACAAATGACTACAACGCAAATAATTTCAGGCTAAAATTACAGATACAACTTTGTACGTCATCCTTCGATTTTGCCAGGGGAAAACAGATCTTTGCATTTTTGAGATTCCAAATTCCTACTGAATTGGATTTTGAGGCTATTTACAAATATTATTATTAATTCATAAATTGCTGACCTTGAAACAAATGCTTACATTTATTTTATGTAAAATGGAAGTGCAATTAGACACAGAATGGTATCGTATTAACTGTAGGTCCTAGGTCTCCAATGGGATCTGTATGTAAATGGATGTCACTGCAAGATCAGCACCCTAATTTTTAAAATTATTAAGAAGAAACATGACCAAAGCTAACAAGCTTTAAATATATTCTGTTATTGCTACTATAGTCATGGCTGGAAATCCCCAAATTACATGTATACTATTGTACAGCTGGAGAAATGAGCTTTACAAAGATTTCTGTTTATGTATTTTCAGAAAAAAAATGATTATACACTCTTAAAAACATAGGGTATAAAGCCACTACAGATTGAACTTCACTCTTATTATGTACTCTGCTGGTTTGCTAATTCTACATTCACAAAACCCTTGAGAGTGTCCCAAGGTACTATGAACTTCATTTTCTCAGGAAGCTGCCACTCCTAGAATTGTGAGACAAAGCAAAACATGAAGTTGCATAGAACTTGCAATCAGAAGGCTAAAATTAGGAACTCTTCTGAAGATTGTCAGCATGCTATTTAATCCATATGAGGAGAAACCATCAACTCCTGTCAGGGACAAATGTGTCTAATCCCCAAAGCCTACTTTTCTGAAATCATCATTGGGATCTCCTTATGTACACATAATCAGGAGTCTGTTGGTTGGCACAGGGGTCACATGTTTGTGGGCTTACTCCAGGAAAAAGCAAATCATGTTACCTCAATAACTTACAGATTATTTGTAGATCAGGGGGTAGATGTGCATGTTGTACATTTTACTTCAACCCACCCTGCTCTGGCAGAACTTGATCTCCAGAGGTCCTTTCCGACCTCTACCATTCTATGATTCTAAGAGCACAATAATAGAAGTTTATCACTACTTTTATAATTATTATCTGATCCAGTCTCAATGACAGGACAGAACTGTCTCCAAATCTGTACAGAAGTAAAACACTTAGATCTGCGTTGTGTCCACAACTCAGAATGCTATTTATAAACCCCGACGCTAGTGCAGTTTGTTTAACAGCTTCTTCTATTTATGGCCCTCAGTATGGTGAAAGCCAAAGATAAATATGACAAATCAACTCTGTGTATTTTTATTGTATCAATCTTTATAAAAACAGAAATAAAAACATGTATTTCTCACATTATCTGTGGTTACAATTAAAGATCAGACAAATAATGTGTGTGTACCCATTCATGTACATATGTGTTTCACGGCATGTTTTAAGGATGTCTTTGAGCTGGATAAAAAGTTATTACAGCTATCACTAGTGAAATGCCAAAAATGATTGGTTTAACATTCTAAAGTACCTTTATTTCATATTGAGGCAACATGTATTTAGCTCATGCAGAGGAAGCTAAGCATAAGCTACTTTATTATGATAAAATTCATAATAGGTTCCCTTACTAATTAGTTTTTTCATTTCCTACATGACTATGCATTTCAATCTCTTTTCTTCTCCTTCTTCTTTTATGCTAAACCAAACATCTTGTCAGCTAAATCGAGTCTGAAATATTCCCCCATTAAAAAGAAAAAAGAGTGTACTCTGTATTCTGTTATTTATTGCCTACTCATCTTCCAACTCATGGAATTACAAAGATCCTTGAGATCTATATACAGTGTGTTGACATTCAATACCACTATCAAAGCTTAACTTTGAAAGATCTTTATCATATCATTTCTTCACACTAACTCTTGAAATTCCAAAATAAAACTAACATATGCAAAATCCCACAAAAGAAAACAAATGCTGCACAGAATTTTTATGGCCTGCAGATTCCTTTACTACTGCCTTATCTTTTAGTAACCGTTGGCTTGATGTTGTTTGCCTAAAATGATCTATGTATTCATCAGTGTGACATTAAAAGAAATGCACCTGTAGGTACTGTTGATCTGCTTCTTTGAATTACTTAGCAGTGCATACACAAAGCTGAAAGTTTTCCTTCCCCTCAAACCTCAGTTGTCAGTTGATGCCACAGGGCTGTTACCTAATGGTCCCTCATAACTCACAGAAGAATTGAATACTGCATATATGCAGCTCTTGGGGGAACCTATGTTTTGTTTCAGGCCTCTCAGAGCAGTGAGAACTGTGATCTGATAGCCCAATGGAGACTTGGTAGCTTTTTATACTGCCTTTTACAACACTGCTATTGATTAGATTCTATGCTAAAGAGCTGGGAAGCACAACTATCAATTTTGACAAAGCTACACAGAATTTATATTAATGACAGATGAATTGGGACCTTTGGAGCCAAAAGTAGAGAGGTTTGCATGTGCATCTTGAATGAGAATGACATACAAATTAGGACGGGGAGGCAGAGCACACCTTTTAACTAGCTCAGACATAAGAGACATCAATCTGCCCTACAGGGACAGGTGCATTTGGAAGATGGTGAAGGATCTAAAATTATTGTGGGATGGCAGAGAAGTAACTTCCAGTAGCCATTAAACTTCAAGCAAATGAATACCCAACTGGGGAGTTTCTGGTCTGTGAAGAAACAAACAGTACAGTGAATGATAAATATTATGACACCTGCTCCTAAGTCCTTGGCCTATATCCAGCAGTGCAGCATTTGCATCTAGTGACAGGCAGTTGTGGACTGGTTTGGCTCAGGAAGTTTAAATAGCCAGCAAGCAAGAAAAAAAGTCACTGGGCACTGTATCATCAGTTTTAGTTTAGTGAAGAGGAGACTGAGCTGCTCAAACATGGTATCAGATTTATCAAGGAGAGCCATGTCCAGGTGGTGGACACAATGCCAGCAAACCAAACACACCCTTGGCAGCAGGTACCAGGAAAATATGAATGCACTAGAAGCTGACTAAACAAATGAAGAACCTGAAACCTGCCACTGAGGTCAAGCTACATCAGCTTTCCTGTTGGAGCCAGAGGAAAATGGTAGTCGGCCAATCAAGCATTGCTGTCTGCACCGCTCCCTTGGAAAACAGGAGAGATAGGGATGCCAAGTTTTAGTAGGTAAGTCCCACTCTTCCCTTTCAACATCCTGAATATCTTCTCAAGCATGGGACAGGTGGCCAAAGCTCTAGCGTGGCCAAAGACTAGCTCATAGGCATCTCACATTTCATGATGTCACCAGGAGACCTGAACTGGCTTGGACAGGACAAGCAAAAGAGGCTCTGTTTTGAGGGGTTTAGCAAGAGTAGTTTCTGAAGGAAGCTTTGTCAGTCTCACATTTTGTTGTTCCTGAGAAATGCCTTCCTATAAATGGATTACTTAAACCCCAATCCCAGTTGAGGCCTTGGAGCATTTCTGTAATTAATGAGGAAACTCTAGAGGAAACACTAGTTCATTCACATGTCGTGCCTGCATCAGTTCACAACTTTATCTGCTAAACTTTTATGTATGTTATCAAGTAATTTAGCAAAGTTTCAACCATGAGATACTGGTTTGCACATTTCTGTTACCCTTCTGTTCAACTGACTTTCACAATTCCATGTTCTCCATTACAAAATTACTCCTTATTTGGCAGTTTTCCACAATACAAAATAATCTGTATAGGCAAAAGGTAATAAAAGTACCAGTAAGGCAGATGAAATTAAGTTGCCTTTGTTACAGTGCCCTAGCAGAAACTAAGGCAATGCAACAGCATTTGGTCCACTATTCAGTCCCCCTGCAATAATCCTGTGTTGCAGGAACTACCACATGGAAATTCTTTAAAACTACCATTTAGGTTTCTTTTTAGACAACTTAAAATAATAAATCGAAATAAATCTAAAATAATCTAATATTCACCATTCATATGGTAACATGTTTAGTATAGATTATCAACATAAAAATTACATGTCCAAGAGAAGATACACACTAAGAATGTAAAATTCTGTTATCTGAAACATATATAACACCCTATTGCAATAAGTTTTACAAGGTCAAACACACAAAACATAATTTGACAGGTAGCCTTAATTTCAAACATCTAGTAGAAGGCATACTGTTTTTCTGTATCTATTTATAAATGTTCTGGAATTAATTATAAATTTTACTTCACTTGTTAAATAGCCCTAAATACCCTATTAAAAGAAGTTGGGCAATTATGGAGAAATACATTGTACTCTTAGTCACAGCCTTACAATGAAATATACTGAAATCCCATTTTAACTGCTAAGTTAAAAAACAGAAAGTCTAGTTCTCATTCACACATTTACAGAAAATCTGTTTTATAAAAATAATCTCAGATCTAATATTACTAAATGTCAACAACAGTCCTTTGTGACTCACAAATATTCTCTCAATCCCTCTACATTTGCTGCATACTTCAAGTAGCTCTAAGCCAACTGCTAATGGCTAACTAATAATGAATTCATAATTATTTGCTACTCATCAGAATCATTTTTTTAAGTATAAAAACTTCTGCAGTACTTAGATGGCCATGCAAACTATTGTACCACAGCTGGCCGAGAAGCACATTTTTGTGGTTTTGCAAGCTGATTCCTTTTTGTGAAAGTTTTCAAGAAAACAAGCAAAATGAGATCCCAGACATCTGAATCACCAGACATTCAAAAAAAATTATACATATGTTTAAGCAGTTGATTTCCTAAAGCAAAAGTATGAAATTCCAATGCCAGTTTTGTGCATACAGTTGGGAGTGCTCCATTCCTGTGCCCATCTAGCTGGTTGCAACAGGCAAAAAAATTTATTTCAGAGTCTAGTTCTCCATTTCAGCATGACTGGAAGACAGTTTTTTAAGAAGAACAGCAATTTAAAAACAAACATGTCTTCTCCTTCATCTCTGGACTAGGGACACTGACCTTAGAAATATCTGAAATTCTTCCACTGCCTGTAAACAAAAATGGACTGCAGGCTGTCATGATCATATGTCACTCTTACAAAACATTCCTACTCGTTGGCTACTTTTTAGAAAGGTTATTTGCTGTTAATCAAGTGACAAGTTCTGCTTATAATAATGGTGATGACATCAGACCTGTAGAAGAGAAGATTAGTTTGGGAGTCTAAATATATAAACTAGAAGGTCATGGGAAACATCCAACATCAATTGAAGTCAATGGCCTCCATTCACTTCAGTGAAAAATGGACTGATCCATGTAGGATGAAGAGATTGTATATTTATTTATTTATTTATTTATTTTCCCTATAACCAGTATCTTTGGCTTGGAGCCTAGGATTTTTTAAGGTGACCTGGATCTTTGATTTGTCTGATAAGAAATGGTGATTGTCCCTATTTTTATTTTTAGGTGCCCATATACAGTTAGTCATAGTCATGTTCACTCTTTCCAAAGTGGAACTTACCCTGTGGAGGTAATGGGCAAGATTTTTTCAAACAGCAGGCTGGGGGCTCTAACTATGCATTGCTTTTGCCATTTGGTGTGTTTACAAAGAAGCTGGGCAAGAGGCCAATTCTCATTTTAAGCCTCAGGTTGGACACAATGGCCAGTCAATGTACTGAGGGGTATAAAGAATAGGTCAGCAGCTTTCCTGTCAGGCAGCAAACAACTCAATTTCACTTGTCTGAAATTGGATTTTAGTTGTCCAGGGCTGCAGGACAAAAGGACTGTTCTCACCCTGACAGCTGGAATGGATGGTTTGTGAAATGTATTTTTAGAAGTCTTACTTGCCTGTGTGTATGCCTGCACTGTCAGACGGCGGCAGTGAGTCAGGCTACCAGCCACTGGGACAGTGGCACCCTGTACAAACTGAAACACAGCTGGAACTAAACCTGCATCTTCATTACTTCTGACCCTCCAACTGCAAATACACAGTCCCAATGCAACACCACCACTGTTCTTCCTGCACTTCAACACATTACATACTACAGCATTCACAGTCATTAGTAACCACAAAGGGAAAATCACTGCTGATACAACAGGACATCAGTGATAGTCTATTTTCCAAAATCATGTTGGTTTTCCCTGCATTTCCGTTTCCTAAACATCTCTTATCTGATTAACAGAAACAACCTTTCGCAAATTAGCTTTTTCCTTTAGCAAAACAACATACTCTTGAATGATTTTATTGCTAACATCCTCCTAATCTTATCCCACACCTTGCTGATACGCACATCCTTACTAACATTTGCACATGGCTATTGTGCCAGGGCTGCTTTTTTCCTGAGCTAATGATTTCTTCCTCCTACAGCCCATGACATCAGATTGCACTCATAATACATTCCAAAGCTGGTTTCCTCTTTCTTTAAACAACATTGTTACAGTTTTTGTTTGAACAGTGCGCTAGTTTCCTTCCTTTCCCATTCAACGGAGGTCTTGGAAAGCACTTTGCACCTATATACAACATCAATAGGAAAATCATAAGTAGAACTGCATATATCTACTCTATGCTGATTTATATAGCTGTTCACACTACCATCTTTCAAAGTATTTGGAATTTACAAAATAAATAGAATATTCAGTAGAAATACAGCATTGTAAGCGTTCAGGAAAATATTTGTAATGTATGATGTCACAATAGATATCTACACTATGTATTTTCTAGTCCTCTAGTTTCCTCTTTATTCTGCATTATTATGCACTTCGGCTGAATTGAATGTTTTCATACTCTATACTTAATAAGAAGTGTGAACTTCCTATTCATTTCTCAGTCTGCCCTAAATTCCCACCATCTGGTTAAGACATACTAGCTTTAAGGCTAGGATTTCTTACCAGTCTTCTGTGTCTTTATGCTCTTAATCTATAAACTTCATATGTAATAAATTTCAAATTCAATGTCTGATCTTTAGAAACAGTTAAATGTTAAAAATTGTTATACGGCACTGTAACAAAAAAAAGTAAATAAATCTAGCAAGTCAAAATAAAAAATATGCTTATTGTGTATAACTTCACTGTTAGATTTCACAGACCCAAAATCTGGGGAACTTAATACAATTAAATCACTAGGGTAACAAAATACAAAGTGGATTTGGAGACCTCCCTATGGTGTGAAATAACAGGTTCATGTTATATTACAGTATTAAACTGTAGGACTAGGTCTGCAGAACAAATTTCTGCCTGTGCATACAGTGTGCTTTAGTCAGCATGGCTTATGTAGTTTTGGGATTTGTTGGTAAAATTGCACATTGGTAAAACAGCACTCTTGGGAAAAATTCTGTTGGAAAGCTATCAGTTAGTGCAATATAACTTGCCAGATACTCATCAGGGCAGGTGATTGTTGTGATCCTGTAAGCATCGTATCAAGCTCTTCATATGACCAAGAACTGCAAGGCACGTGGCTTAGAGAGCAGAGGGTTTCTGGAGAGCAGAACAGTTTGCAGGTGGGAAATGCCAATAATTCACCACAGATTCTAGATTTCTTTTTGGACATGCCAGGACTGGACATTAACAAGACTCAGGTGAGTGGTAATGTTTGCCTTAGTAACTCTTGATGGTTTGCTTCTTCCTACACCAGTCCCTGGCACAGGTGATGTGACACAATCTCAGCACAAGAGTAATGTTTGTGCTCCTAGGGAGCTGACTGGAGCTAAAAAGCTCCAGACTGGCCACCCTGCTTCCCAAGGATAGGAAATACAAGTATCCCTAAAAATATATGTATGTTTGTGTGTGTTAATCCCTTTTCCTTAATGAAACCTCCCCCCAAAAAAACCCCAAAAACCAGGAGGCATTTTGTGTACTTTTTTTGTAACCTCAGTACCCAGTTTGGGAGGAAGGAAAATCCATCTCAGTGTTGTTTCTCTTCCTTCCTCTTCAGTTCCTTCTGACCTGCTTTACACTCATTTTTTTTCCACTTCATACCTATATTTCCTTCCAACCAAAAACTTGTTGAAACCACATCAGAGTCTGTTGAAAATGTTCCACATACTACTTAGTTAAAAGCAGATGAAAAAAAAAAAAAAGAGAAAGAAAAAAGGAAATTCTCCATCCTTTTATTGCACACTTCCAGCACAAAGAACACTCCAACACCCCTCTCTCAAAGAAGCCAACAATATGACAGCCTTCTGTTCCCTTGTGTGCTTTCCAAGTATTTCCCAGGTATCTTAATTTGACGACTAAATTTACTAGGAAGAGACATGCTTAGTAGACATTCAAGAATCAGAAAAGTTTGGAGGGAACGCACTGATGAGAAGCCCAGTCTGCCAGCAACCATCTGTTATGGAGAAGGAAACAAAGCCACAGATTGCTCCTAGGCAGCTCCCTACAGACACAACTTCAGGAGTATTTCTAGCCTGTGGCTAGAAGGTGTCCAATAAATTGACAATTTCACTTCTTCCCACAGCGTTTTCTGATTAGCAGCACTCAAACTGGTGGACATTGCTGTTATTTTACTGTTATTTTCACTTTATTAGTATCATATCCAAAGGTATGTTTTTTGGGGGGGAGGAATTAGAACCAGATCATTGGGTCGTTAGCTATGTGAACGACATTTTTGCTTACATATATCCAAGAATTATGACCTACTCTTCTACTGTTATGTGCTACTTTATTTTCTAATTTGTGTCAGACATTTCTGTATGTTATCAAATGCTTGCTCCAACTGAAATGTAATATTCCAAATCAGCCTCATAAATTAAAAACAATCACTTTCCACTAAGAAAGATGGGATTAACAGAATAATATTTCTATGGAAATCATACTGCACTAAAAACTTTTCTGTATAAAATCTGCATTAAGCCTGAGAAATAACACCCCAGTTTAAAATCACACAGCAAAGCCATCATAGACCAGGCCTCTTTCTGAACAATTCCTAAAGCATTGACAATTATGTCCAAGGGATCATTTGGAGATAATTTTTGTGCATTTTACCTAATTCCTAAATAAATCAATTTGTCAGCGGTGTTGAATTCTGCAGCTTCTCCAGGTAGCAATTCTGAACATAAGAGCAATACTTTGTGTGTGCCACTGGCCATCTCCATCACAAATTCCTCTACCGAGGAAGGACACTGCACCTCAATGTAAAACAACACAATGAGAAACTTCATTATTTTAAGCACATGTAAAATATTAACTTTTTTTTTTTTTTTTTTTTCCTTTTCTCCTCCTGGGCTGTCCCTCACCCCCTCTGCCCTGCAACCCCCGTATCTGGGGCCCGTCCCAGGCGGTCCCTGTCACTCCCTCGCTGGGACAGCCCCTATGTCCCCCAACCCGCCTCACCTCAGCCCTATGTCTCCGGCGGTACCTCCCTACCCCAGGGGACCCCGGTGCCGCCCCTGCCCGCCTCCCGGGGGCGGCTGGTACCGGAGCCGCCCCTTCCCGCCCTCCGAGGGGGCCGATACTGGAGCCGCCCCTTCCCGCCCCGGGGTTGCCCCTGCCCTCTCCGGTGCCGCCCCCGCCCGCCCCGGGGCCGCCCCGGTCCCCGCAGCCCCGCATCGAGTTCTCACGTCGGGGCTGCTGCCTGTCCGGCCGGGGCTCCCGGCCCCGCCGTTTCAACACCGGCTCCCGGCAGACCCGGGGAAATGAGTCGACAATTCGCAACCACTCTGGTAATTACATTGCTGGAATCCTCAGCGATAGATGTAAAGATAGGAAGCTGCCTTGACTTTCCGTTTGGAATCATCGTTCTTGTTTGCAGCGACCTATTCCTCTTTCTAGCCCTTCCTAACCATCTCCCCCCCGTTCCGCCTCCTACGCTTTTTCCTCCAGAAACAGCCGTGACGAGTCGCTGTGCCTTGCTCCTGTCCTCACTCCCTGTCCGAGGAGGCAACAGCTCCCTCCTCGCCTTTGTGCGCCCATCTATCCAACCCAACTTTCCTGTCAAAGACCCGAAAAAATATGCAAGGCTTGCACTGCCGCTGAGAAGCAGGACAAAGTTTAACTTCTCTGTTGGCAGTTGGAGAATAACTCCCAGGCAGGATTCGAGCAAAAGATCTGATTTGCTGAATTCTGCTCTTTGATTTGTATTTGTATGTTATTGCTACTGCTAAGGTTGTTGCCAACCTCAATTAGATCACAAATGAGATCAGTTTAATTCAACTCCCAAACTGTGACCTGACCATGGTCTGAAAGTATTCAAAAACGCGTTTTAAGCCTTCCTTTGATTTCAAAAGGAATACTGCATGCTTGGTCATTCATACAAATAACATAAAACGTAATTATGGGATGATTTGGCAGATGACATTCCTGCCAAACGAAGCTCCATGCCAGATACTGTAATGCTATGGCTGCTGTCCTGGTGCTTGAGTGCACAGCACCCTTGTGTAAGGTGGGAGTAATGGGGTGTGTGCAATGGTGAGGTGTTTAAATGTATTTGGGGAGGCAAATGCAACAGCGACGACTGGGCTGCATTAACACACAGACACACACCCCCAGTTAGAAACTGCTGTATCACTTGGAAGTGGATCCGCACTATCAAATCTCCAGGAGGCTGTGACAAAGGGAGCCTGCAGCTTGACACACGGGTAACAACATAGCAAACACCTTTAATTCTGTCATGTCTCATACCCTTTGCTTTCTCACACATTTGTGGCTGCTCTAACATTGACACCTACACTTTAAAAAAAAGAAAAGAACCCTCGATGACAAAAATCCCCAAATGAGGCGATCTTACTCAAGCTAAAAAAAGAAACACCTGTAAAGTTATTCTTATGCCCAGCACAAATAACTAACTTATTAACTCTGTCTTCTAATGGCTCAGAAAAGGGCAGGAAATGGCTTTCGAGAAAAAAAAAAAAAAAAAAAAAAAAAAAGAAGAAAAAAAAGTTCACTTTGAGACATGTGAAGCCCCCAGAAAGCTGGTGGCTTTCCCTCAAAGCCCAGAGTTAACGCAAAGCCACTCGTACAGGTTTGCTGGAGTAACTTCTCAGCTCTTCTGCTGCTCGAGTGCAAATCCTAAATTGACCTTCCTCTCTCAGCAAGGCTTGACGAGCTTTCCTAGAGAGATCTGGGGCTATGTTATATACTTGGGGGTAGATACAGACTGTGTGTATATGTGTGTACACACACACATATAGATAACCCCTCACTGATGGAAGAGGTGATGCCTAGTAGTTCTTCCAAGCCCTGCATCTGATGGATTGACCCCGAAAGATTCAACAGCCACCAAGTAAAAGATGTGTCAGGTTGAGCAGTTCCACCTCCTCATCTGTGATCCCCCCAAAGCCTCCTCAAGCTCCCCCCATCTCCCCCCAGGCCTGGTACCTGCAGGGCCCTGGAGTGCACAAGGAGTTAAGGCTCTTTCCAGCATTACTGGGTAGGTTAATATCACAGCTGCTTGGTAAAGCATTACCCAGCACCTCACTTAACAAAAGCCTGCTTTTGCAAACAGACTCCTACTTTTCCCCAAGTGTCCAAAGGTGTTTACTGAAGTAAATCTGCCTAAATCCTCCATTGCTTGGGTCATGGGGGTGGTTAGGAGGGTGGAAGGTGTAGAGATAATCTCTTTTTGTAAATTCTGTAAATCTTCTGGGAAAAAATCAGGAATCTGTGTCACATGCTTCTGTTCAACTGGTAACATCTCGGTTAGTGTGCTCCTTAGGAGTGAAATCTGCCATAGCAGCTACAGGAAAATAAGACATCCCTCCCCACTCCTCATTGTTCAAACTGTTCTTCCCCCTCGAAGTTGCTTTAGCACGTTTAATCTATTTGCTGATGGGGGGAAAAAAACTGTTAGGATCTTGAAAGTGGCTTCTGAAAAAAAAAAAAAAAAAGGGGGGGGAAAAAAATGACAGTTTGGTCGGCAGGAGATAGTGTAGTTGAAAACTTGTCACTTGAGATTTCTGCACTACCCCGGTTATTCCAACACCAGCAACTGCATATTACTTTTTACATGTTGCAAATAGAGGCAAACAACACAGGAAATTTTGACAGCTCTGCCTGAAAGGGCTTAAATACTTCTCAGTAAGCAGGATTCAGTTATAAATAAACCTTCTCTTGGTGAGAAAAAAGTGGCTACGACCAAAGACCTCACAATTTTTTTTATTTTTTTTTTTTTTTTTAACTGTCTGATTAAAAGCACATAAGAGCTTCTGAAGAACAAACAAACAGGCAAATCTGGGGGACACACACACGGGGACAGAGGGGGGGACAGAAGGAAAATGTACATAAACGTGACTATGAAACCCCACGAGGGAACCCAGCTACAGAAACTTCCACAAATCTCGCCTTCCTCCTCCTCCTCCTCCTCCTCCTCCATGCGCGTTTGCTGGTGCCGCCGAGGATTTGCTGAGTTGCTGCTTTTCCCCAGTGGGTCGGGACAGGCTGGGCCAGTGGCCAGCCCGGGGGACACCCCCGCCACCAAGCCACCACCCCCCAGCCTGCAGCATCGCCCTCTCACCCTGCCCTGCCAGCCCTATGCTCGCGACCCCCGGCCGGGGGCAAACCCCGAAACGGATCTGGTTTGGTTAGCCGGCCTT
>JANHGL010005064.1:84831-137575 GCA_024611195.1 Ceyx melanurus | reverse complement strand
TAAATGTTGAACTTATGAGCCTTTGAAAAGAAACGAGCCTGTGGTTTCTGAATGTTCTCTGCTAATCACAATAATCAGCCCTTACATTATGATTTCAATCTTCCAGTGCACTATAGTAATCTGGAAGCAGCATGGAAGTGCCCTCTTCCCTGTGCCCAAAGATTTTGTCATTAAAAATTCATGTGTATATACTGGAGGCTTGGAGAAAAAGGTTCATTTGAGTGTTCACATTACCTGAGTTCTTTAATGAGGTTTTCCCCTGAATTAGTTTCACTTTTGGGGTTTTTTTTCTCCCTTCTCTCACAGTGGAAGCATGAATTTCTGGTCAATTATATAGTAACATTTGCATAATGTAAAGGTTTTTTATCTCTGTGTTGGTTATCATGTTTAGACTATTCAGAGTAGTATATTCTATGTGACTCATGCTTACAAGATTCTGTGACTCAAACTTTTTTTTTTTAAATCCATTTTGTATTACAGACATAGCTTTGCATTTTTTAATACGAGATCTCTGACAGAGTCAGATTCTGTACTGCTCTGAGGTATGCTGGTTATGCAACCTGATTTTGCAAAATGGCTCTGTGTTTGTGCTTCCCTGGGGCTTCAGTTTAGTTGTCATCTATCATTTTAGCTTTGTGATTGATTACTCTCTACTATTTAATTTATCTGCTGCAGCTTGTCAGCTTTTTCTTCAATTGGTAAACACTTTTCTAGACATGGTTTCAAATGATGTGTTTTCCAAGTGCCCCAGAAGTTATGTAATCATATTTTTCACAGCTAGGATTGTAACTGTTTAAGCCATTTAATGGTTTCAATAAATTATTGGCTGATATTTTGTCTATTACTTGGAAGTTTTGCCCTGTAAATCTAGGTTGTGTTTTCCATTTTTCAATGTTACTGTATATATTTATTCTGAAATACAGGTGTATTTAATAACTACATCTTCATCACCAAGAAATGAGCACCTATTTTAAGTATAGGAGCCAAATGCATGGGCTGATGCTGCTTCAGGAGACTTTGACCATGTTTGCACATTAGGTTTCAAAAGCAAAATATTTCTTAGCTTCATTTGCTTGTTGGAATTTCAAAAGCCAGCTTCAGTCAGTAGGGTTAACACAGGCTTGTTTTCTTGTCTTGGATCCAGTGTTCCTGTACTGTAATTTACTATTTTTAAACATTACATTGAATATCCATCCACTTGGCTCTGATTTTAAATCAGGTCTTTCAGAGTAACATCAAGTTTCCACTTTAAAAAATGATTTTTTTTTATGCAGTAAGTCATACTGTGTATACATATGGCAGCAGTTTACACAATTACTGAGGCAACTTCAAGAAGCTGCTCTCATGAACTGCTTCTATGATCCACATATCAAAGAAGCTGTAATGTCAAAATTTTTTATCTTTTTTATTATGGCTCTAAGTTATCTGTGTTTTTGAATGGAGAGGCTGATAATTCATTTTTATTTTTATTTTTTTTACTTTTCAGTTACTAACTGCTTTTAATATTTGTGATTGAAATCTCTCAGTAAGAAGCATTATACTGTGTCATCATAATGCAGCTTTGCTGACGTTGGTCACTGGTATTGTAGAGCTATCTCTAAATACAATCAACCAAAATGAGCAGACAGCTGCATTGTTGCAGGCTTTTTGGGGCAGTTTGGTGTTCTTTTTTTTTTTCTGTGAGAGGGAGCTTTAATCAGTACTTACATTTTGTTTATAATTCTCTATCTTTTTGCACAATCCTCTTTTAAAGGCTACCAGGTTAGTTTTGGATATGTATCTTCATAATTCCTGCTAAGTTAATTCCAGCCCACATTTCATTAGAGGATTGGAGATTGCCAGAGTTCTGTCACTGTTCCTGGGGTGACTTGCACTGCAATTAGGATCTCAGAGGACAAACTTTCTTCTCCATTTCACATTTTTAGGATGTGAAGGTTGACTTGTGTATAGCCAGTATGATACAAGTGATTACAACATACAAGTTAACACCCCAGTATGGTGATCAGAATAACTAAGAAACATTATTTGACAGTTTTAGATCCTCTCCAAGCATGTTTCTTCTTCAGTGAGGACTTCTTTTGTTTCCTTCTTTCAAAGTTTGGCACTACAGATCTATTCTGAAGACATCCAGCCATCATCAACATCACATTTTGACAGCTTTTCTTGTGTGAAGGAAACTAATTCAAATAAGGTCATTCAGAAATGTGAAAAGATGCATCTTAGATCTGTTTGCAGTCATATCTTTAAGTTCCTACTTTATTGACATTTATCTCTGAAAATGCAGAGAATAGGACATTGTCACTTTCCCAAGTAAACAAAATTTTTTTGCAAAGCCAGTACTAAAGGTGGCACATAAATGAATTTAATGATGTTAATTTGCTGTGATATAATAGTGGTATCTGAACATAAACACTGTAGATTTTTTTTCTTGCAATAAATAATTTTATAAATACAAAATTTAAAAGTATATTTTAAAAAAACATGATTCCTTGGATTATGATTTTTGTGCAGGTTTAAAAGTGTATTTTCCTTGAAAGGTGAGATTTTGCACAGTCACATGGATCCAGGAGCTGGAGCTTCCAAGGATACCTCCCAAACATTTATTGCAAAGTCTAGCAATACTGTGTAAAATTCACTGTAGCCTGGAGGTCTCTGCTAGTTCTGAACAGCAGCACACTTTGATCTTTCACATAATAGATCTCCCAAACCTTTTCATTTCTAAGAGAAATAGTGCCCAGGCTGCTCTTATACCATAAACCCATTTCACTCACCCCTCTAAGTTGTGATGCTGAGTGAGAACATTTGTTTTAGGAAGAAGGATCAGAAAAAAAGAATCAGATGCCATTTAGACTGTGTAACCTCAAGCATTCTTTATGGGAGTTGCTCTAAGAAGGGTGTATCAGTGTTTGAATCATCAGTTGAAATGAAATGCTTAATACCAACAGTTTATTTAAAGATATAATATTACTTTGGGGACAATAGTTTTAAAAAAACTTTAAACTGCATTAAAATATTAGTTAATAAACCACTAGCTATTAAACTGTTAATAGTTTATGCTGCAGATAACAGTAATTCCTTTTGGAGAGTTATGGTCCATTAGGCAAATATTCATTTAGGGAGATTTTAAAGTGGGAATTACATCTAAACTTTATAATTATGCACTAAGATGTTTCTTAAGGAGAATAGAAACTGTGGCTTTTTAATATATGAAGCCTTATGCTCCTCAAAAAGCTGGAAGTGTTTGCAGTACACAGTGATCACAAGGAATCTCAGTTGATGCATCATTGGCATATTTGTATTTTCTCTGAAACAACTGTTTGCATCCTTGGTGTCTGAGCTCTGACCTGTCAGAACTGCACTCTGGAAAACCAGCTCAGATCCCCAAAATCCTTGTGGACTAGCTCCATATACATTAAAATGAATAAATGAAAAGATTTGAAACCTGACGTCCTTTAAAAAACAATTGTTCCAAAAAGTAGGTTATACTTTGCTTATATGAAGCCATTGTTAATGCACAGGAGCATTGCAAGAATGAACTCTGGCTGTTCTATTTTCAGATTTATTTTAAAGACTGTTTCCTCCAGAAGTTCTAATTATCACTTATATTAATAATCTTCTGTATAGACTTACTGTATTAAATCACAACTAGAATTCCACTTAAACTAATTGCCTTTGAAGGGGAACCAGTGATTCTAAGCATGTGGGAAGTGGTGTGTTGCTATCCAGTCCCATCATAGTTCATACCCAGTGGCTTTCACAGCTTGCTGGTGACAACTGTACTTTCCCATTCCTGTGTGGGCTGTCCTTCATGGCTGATCAATAGTGACACTTCTTTTCCTCCAGTCTCTTTGTGGCTGTACTGGTAGGATCACACTGTTCAGCTCTGTGCTGAATTAGAGGGAAGTGTTTCTTGGAGTTGTCAAGCATTTTTGTCATGATTTTTGTTGGAAGTTCTTTATTTCGTTAATGTTTATCTCTCTTTTGTTGCATTTTCACTGTGCTTTCCCAAAATTAACTTTGCTTAACTAACTTTAATTTTAATTAATTTGAATATTTATTTTTTTTTCTGCTAAATTTTACTTCACAGCTTGAGTACTTATGTAGACCTAAAATAAAGTGGGGGGGAAGTATGGCATGGAAGAAATCCAGAAGTCTCATACTGAACTTTTCCAAGGCTATGCTAGTGAACATAAGGAGCTTGCCTAAACACTTATGAGTAGAGTAGCTTTCCTTTTAAAAATGGATAGGCTGGCACACAACTTTACAGAGGGTTTGGAATTCTCCCCTGTGGTCAGATTGGTAGTATTGTTGCTGTCATGAAAAAAAAATGAGCTGATTACCATCAGTATTGCAAAGAACTTGAAGAACTACAGGACTCTGCACTGCTGCTACTTAGCATTATTCTTTCAGCCTCTGAGAATGTTGATTTGTTCAGCAATTGCATACTTCTGAGAAGGTGCCAGTGTGTTTGCCCATTTGGTAACTGTATTCATCAGTACCTAGTTATTTTTGATGTATGTTAAAAGAAACTGAGATTATATCTGTTTTTAAATAACTATGGCTTAAAAAAAAATTTATATATATATATATACTGGTTTACTTGGTGTAAAGTAAGTGTTTCTTTCATTGACATGAGCTTAGAGCTCTTTGGGCATCTGTTTATCACAGTGAGCAAACTGTCCTGGTAGCTACATCCTATAGGCATGGGGACACAAGGTTACACTGCTTCAGATATAACACACTAAATTTGCTAATATTTGAGAGCATTATCTCTGTGCCTTTTTGTTGGTTGCTAAACCCTTAACTTTAGCATATAGTACTTCAAATTATCTGCTTATAGCACACTATGTCTGATCTGTTTGAAGAGCTTCTGTTTTCTGCTGATTAGATATTTAACTAAGAGCTCAAAAAAACTCCTTGTTTGTGTTACTTTTTTTTTTCTTACAAGCATGTATGTGTGCTTTCTCACTTTTTCTCTGTCTCTTGCTTTTTTTCTCCTTTTTGCTGGAACATTATGCCCTCAGTTGTCAAATAGCTTTTCTGCTCTCAGAAATTCCAGTGCTGAATTGAAAGAAATGAATCAGAAGCTGTGGAAAATTGTTCACTTTTACAGTGCAGTGAAACTAAATTTTGCAAGTCTTAAATGAAGATAAGTGTATTATTAAAAATATGGTATTAGGCTTGAGTAAAGGAATCTCTAGGAATTAGCATATAAACCCAGAAATATGATAAGATTATGAACCCTCAAGGGTTTGTTTGAATGATCTGCTTGTTTCTACAGACTAAATAAAGCTCTATTTTATTAATCCTAATTGTCCTTTTATTTGTTGCAATCTATTATATCAGGTTTACAGCATCTCTTCAACAACAGCTTCCTGAGAATGACACCACCAAAGTGCAGCTATCAGTCAGCTGAGTGATACAGATACAATGCTAGAATTAAATATGGATGATTAAGCAAGTTGTTATTTTTCAGAAACAGCACATCCATTTCTGTGCAGTATCAAGATGAGATTTTTAAAAATGTGCACAGTGTTCAATAAACTGTTGAAAAATCTGTTTTTACTGACTAATAAACTGGCTTTGTGAGTTAATCTATTGGTCAGTAAAGGCTAAAGAGACAGGTTATGAGTTATAGATTATCATGAACTGCATGGTACAAGGAAAGCAGTTAACACTAGCCAGTTGTGAATCATTGCTGCTTAAAGACATCATGGCTAGGAGGACATATTAAAGCCTTCTCTAAGGATTCTCTAGAAAGTTGATGATTGAGATATGAGTAAAGGCTTTTCTATAGCATGCAATGCTGCTGTGTGGCCTTTGGGAGGTGAACTGGCATACAGAGCTGTCCCTGTTCATCCTTGTCTGGGCTTAGACATTATTCTGTTTATCAAAATGTTGTTTCATCAACCTGGGCTCTTTAGCCTGGAGAAGATTTGAGAGGGGATCTTATTCATATTTACAAATATCTGAAGGGTGGGTGTCAAGTAGAAGGGGCCAGTCTCTTTCCAGTGGTGCTCTGTGATAGCACAAGGGGCAATGGTCACAAACTGGAACACAACAAATTCCACCTCAACATGAGGAAAACCTTCTGTGAAGGTGACAGAGCCCAGAACAGGCTGCCCAGAGAGGTTGTGGAGGGGCCTTCTCTGCTGACTTTCAAAACCCACCTGGATCTATTTTTGTGTGGCCTGCCCTGCATGATCCTGCTCTAGTAGGGGAGGCTGGACTTGAAGATCTGTCAAGGTTCCTTCCAACTCCTAACGTTCTACAATTCTATGATCTGCTTATTTATTTTTCAGGGACATGATCTTTATTAAACCACATATAGACATAGTTACTCATAAAATATAGTACCCTGTACTTGAAAAAAAATAATAATGGAAAGAATTAGGGACTTGCAGTGGTAATACAGAAAGAAGAGAAAGGACATGAGATCACTGTTATTTAGATTTTAAAAGGATCTCCATAGTAACTGCATTAATTTAAGGTACTTAATACATGTATTGTTACTTCCTTCTGATTGCGTGAAATTTATTTGATCATCTAGAATTTGCTGTGACTTGTACCATCAATTTATCTCAGAAAGGGCAAGAGATTGAATTTAAAGAAATAAGATTGAGCAGGGTAAAGTAAGGGTGATGTTCTTTGTTAAGAGGTAATAGAAGTGTATGTAAGAAAAGAAGAGGCCCAAGAATTACAGTCTGAAGGCTTCATACTTATTTAAGTATGATTATTTATATGCCTTTCTTTTTACTATTTATTTGTGCTTGATATCACAGTATTCTTGGTGTTATAAATCTTACTATGCATGTTCTTTACATTTAGTGTTTTGTTTTATTCTATTTTATTTCATTTAAATGTGCAGATCCAGGTGGCAAGTAAATACTTGTTACTGTCTATATTGTGTAACCTTAAGACCTTTGAAACTTTGAAACACGAGTAAATTTTTTAGCTTTTTAATTAAAGATTCTTATCTGAAGTAACCTAGCAAAAGGCATTTGCCTAATTAACTCCCTTTGGTTCACCATTCTGTCAGCTGCCAGTGATTAGTAAATATTTGGTTTCTTTAAGACTGATTTCTGTTGGTGGGTGGTTTAAATGTGTATAATTCTGGAAGAAGAGATCAGTCAAATTTCATGGTTTTTTTACCATGATATCTACTAGAGTTCCAGGTCAACAGCACAGCTTAAAAAAAAATATTGAAGAAACATGGAGCAGTTCACACACAGATGTATGAAACTTTGAATTTTTTCCCAAGTCTTTTTTTTTTTTTTAGCTACTGATTTATTAGAATTTTTAAAAAAAATTACCTTTCCAAACAAAATAGTTGAATTCTATAATTCTGTATTCTTCTGCAAGTGACACTTGAAAATGCGTGGGTTTCTTTCTTAAATTTATGACTGTTTTTAAAAGTCTATTTACTGTAGGGCATGTTCATGGTCTCTTGAAACTTCAGTACAGAAAAGGGAGTGAATGATGGTCTTCAATAGAATTGGGAATAATATGTAATAGCCCTATATCAAAAGTCACTATATAGTGCAGTTGTTTTCTGGACTGCATATAATTATCCCAATTTCAGTGTGGGTAATGGGCAGCTCTGAAAATGATCAGTTCTTATTGCCTGCTCTGTTATTTTCTGTTCCACAGTAAAAGTTGAATTTAATCTTTATACCTAAATTAATATTTTATGTCAAAGCTAGAGGAACAAAAAAAAAGAAAGGGCTTGAAGGGGGGGGAGAGATGAAGTCTCCATGTATAATTGAAAGCTGCACTGAAAAGGACATTTTGGTTAATGCCAGTCCCCTTGGTTACTTGCAAATAATTATGCAGTTTTTACAACACAACACTTTTTTTTGCAGGTTTACTTCCAGGCAGATAAGTGTCCAGCAGTTATTTATAATTAGCTATCTAAGAAGTAAATTATCAGCCTTAATCTTCAAAATCCATCTTAGCCTACATTTTACACCTCTGTGTACTGCATTTTTTTTGGCTTCAGTGATTAGATTTCCATGTTAGGCAGTTCTGTCTGGCTTGAGTAATTATGTCATGTCATTATCATATTTTATTCCTGCCTCCATAAGTTTTATGGTAGTCTATGAAAGCCTTTAGAGAAACAGTTACTGTTTGCTAAAAAAGCATCTATTTTAAGATTTTTGCTCTTTTCTCTTAGGGCCTTTTTTTCATTGTGTACCTAATTTTATTAAAACCATTCAGCTCATGGAAACTAGAATGATGAAAATACATCCTGACACTTTAGATAGCTTAAAACTTACAGTGACCACACTTGTGAACTTCTGAAAAGATGTTGGCATTAGTGCATGAAGCATTTTCTGTTGAGGTGTATGTGAAATTGTTCATGTTCACAGCATTATTGTTATGATTTGTTGGAAAGAGGTATAATAAGAGATGTCATTTCCAGTCAGCCATTCTGCTTTCCTCTTTGCCTTTCTTGTCATACTTGCATCGAGGCATTTTGGTATGAGGGCAATAAATAACTGCTTTTGCAATTAATATCTGTGATAAAATATTAAACATTTTATATAATCTTATTATTAATGTTTGATAAACACTCAGCTCTGAAATACAGTAATTCTTCACATAACACTTTGATTGTTTTCTGATTCAAAATCTTCATAGCAACCTTTATCATTGCCATGAGTTGTGATAATGTTTTAAGGATGGGGATAAACCACAGAACAGTGAGAATGAGGAAATATTACTTGGTCACAACACTTGTTCCTTGTCTTGCACACTGGGAGCAGAGCCACTCTCTGGGTATCTGACTAAGGAAGCAAAAGAAATTATTTGATTGACTCTGAGACCTTAGGATTACATAATCATTCAAGTTGGGGGGATCTTGAGAAGTCTCCCAGGCTGATCTGCTGCTCAAAGCAAGGTCATCTGTTCAGTTTAGACCAAGTTGATCAGCACTTTTCTCCAGGCAAAGTCTTGAAAACCTCTGAGGATAGAGTTTCTACAGCCTGTCTGTGCAACCTCTGCCAGTGCTTAGTTGTCCTTTTGTGGAAATGTCTTTTTCTCACATTCAGTTAGAACTTCCAGGTATCAAATTTATGGTCCTTGTCTCTTGTTCTTCCTCGGAGAACTTCATGTACAAATAAGAATCATTGTGATCCATAAGTACAACTTACTTAAATTAGTTTTGCATGCAATAGGAATAGCAAAACAGCCTGTCATTTTTTGACCTAAATTCATATATAAAATGTATAAATGGATGTACATAATGTATAAAATTAAAAACATTTTAACACTGAATTGAGACATTTTCTCAATATAAAACTTTCAAGGATTATATTCTAATTTTAATTTTTTCTTATGTAATTTTCAAATCTCTCTAATTTAGGTTGGTTTTATAAGGCCAATGTAATTTCATTAACTACATTTTATTTTCATCTTTCTGCTTCTCTTCACACCTTATTTCCATTGAGGAATCTTTTTAATGCTTTTTATGTGTTAACTTAATGGTCTCCCATTTTCTTCTTTTTTGTAATTTTATCTTCTGTGCTCAGTATTTTCTCCTTCCATCCTACCTTGGTCCAGTTTCTTCTAGCTGCTTCCTTCTCTTCAGTCAAATTTCAGCTAAAACATGTCCATAGGGGGTTACTCATTTTGCCCCTAAAGATAACATGAGCTTAAGTTTTCATGAGCATAAGAATTAGCTTGCAGAATTCCACAGAGCTGACTCAAATTTTCTTTGAGTCAGCTCTGTGACTGAAAAATTTTCTTGTCTGGAAGGCTGGAACAGCCAAACTCAATTTGCTTACATGAAATTAGATGATACACTACAATGGGCAACAGAAGCGTACTCCAGAATTCTCCATGCATTAATTGACATCTAATTGTCAAACCTAAGACTGAAATGAAAATGAGCTTGCCACCTCAGTTCCATTGCAAATGCTATTGCATATTTAAAGCACAGGATTCAGCTAACCAGTTGCTCTATTGTAGATAATTATTGTCCATACTGTATATAATTTGTTCCTGTTCACACCTGGGGAAGAAGAGTATCTCCTGGGGTTGGTTTCTCTCAAGATTTTCAATGGAGCAGCTCTTGCTTGTTTGCATGGAAGAGGAAAGCTCAAGCAAGGTAGAAATGTTCTTTCTCAACTAACCCTTCAACACAAATCAAGGCATAAAAAATTTGCAGTCTGTTTGGTTTCAAAAGACTCGTGAAGAAATACAGCATTTTTTGATTAAGTGTCCATGATTTGATTTGCAGTTGTTTGGATTGAAATTATAATTTGACAAATTAAATGTTTAAAATGAGCTACCAGGTTACAAATCAATACAGTTTTTAATGGCTTGAAAAAAAACCTAGCTTTCAGCTTCTTATGTGTCTGAATAAATGAAATAATAATCTCATGCAAATGACTGTTGCAGGTGAAAAAATATATGGAGCAGTCTCCAAAAAAATCTGAATACATTTGTTCTCTCTATTGTCTAAAAATAATACAAGTGAATTCTCTGCTGTCATAATTTTCTTCATTGTGTGCTGCAGGATTTTTAAATATGCATCCTAAATTCTATTTAGAATACTATTAGCACCAGGAGACCATGGGCCTGGATCTAACTTGTCATAACAGCCTGAGTTATCAAGTAAAGTTCTATAGATGATAAAAGTAGTATTAAAAATAATTTTCATCATATTATGATATTTCATTATTCATTATGTACCCAACAAGTGCTCTTAATGAAAAGGACAATGAAGTTTTTATCATAGGAAACAAAACACATGCTCAGTCCTATGCAAAAAAAAATAAAATCAGTGTTCAGATACTTATACTTGGAAAAAAGATAAACTTGGATTGTCATTGTGGTTGTCAACCCAATGCATACTTTTGTCCATTGAGATATGTTTGTATAAAATTGTGGCTGAAGTGTGTTTGTGGAGAGAGAAACACACAGAAAGAGGAGTTATTGCACATTTATTTTTCTATTTATGAAAATATGCATTTCTCCTATTTTGACATTAAAACTCCAAAATAATAAACTATAGCTATGCAATGGTGACAATTCTAGAAGCAGCAGCAGTTATTAATATTTTATAACCAGAAGCCAAAGTCTGGAATGGAAATAATTTATTATGAAAAAGTCTCCAACAAATTTTTCATGTATTTTTAATACAAATTATTCAACCTCATCATAAAGTAGTGTAATTGTAGACGCATTGTAGTTACCCACACATGTGGAGAAACTGAAAACTATTTTTCAAATCACACATTGGAAAATAGGAATTTCTAGTAACACACAAACCTTTTCCTTGATTTCAGCATATGCAATTTTAGCTGCATGATCATATCTGAAGTAATTGAGGCAGAGGATTCCAGAATATAAGCAAAATGCAGAATGCTTAGGGAAATAGCAAATACCCAGACTTTTGTTTCATCCTCATTATTTAGTGGAATTTTTACATGTGCTATTCTCGTATTTCTCTGAAGATTTTTTTTTTTTTTTAATTCTGTGGGTTTTTCTGTGATACTTAGTTATCTAGTGGGTAATGGTGTGGTACTTGGATACTAAGAAACTTGTGTGACAGGAGGAAAAGGTTTTGGTTCAATTTTGTAAATGGGTCAGTAAGGCACAAAATGCACAGGAATGTCCAATCATTTTGTGTGTCCAATGAACGTAAGACCTTTAACATCTGGATTCTTTCAGAATGATTTTTTTTTTCTAGCATATAATGCATTAAATGCCTCCCTTGAAAGGACTTAAAACTGGAAGGAGGCAAGCCACACTGTTAACAGATTTCACAGCAATTTGTGGAGAGCAGCAAAGTAGTGAGAAACTGAGAACAAAGCCAGATGCTAGTGGGGAAGCACTTCTCTGTGGCATTGTTCTTTGCTTCTGTTTCTGCAACTGCTGATTTCTCTGGATTTCTTCCATCTATAATAAATCCTGTTTTCTGCACACACACAGAGTCTTTGCATAGCTCCTCATGCCAGCTTGCCACAGCCATTTCTGAGTCTGTATTCACCTGTCTGCTCCTTCAAGCTTCTGTTCAAGTCCTTCTGTCTTCATCAAGAGAAGATGCTCCTTTTATTCTGAGTTCCTGTTTGTAGCACTGCAGCCATATTCCTAAAAACTTTTCCTTCTCTGTAGTAGAAATCTTGGTTAAGAACTGGTCCTTCCAGTTCTTAACTGGGAGAAGTTGATTGCAGATGGAAATTTGGTGACAGGGGTGTAGCTGCTGCTCTTTAGTCTCTACTGCAACCAGATAAACTAAGGCTTGGTTTTGATCTGAAGTTTAGTTCATTAGGTGGATCGAGACATCAGAAATCAACATTTCTGATGCTACTTTCAGACTGGAAACAGGTGGGGAAGTAAAACCTCTTCTTTAAAGATTTGTTAGAAAAAACCCAACATTTTTTAAATGCCTTTTTTTTCATAATATTATATCTTAATTTAATTAAGAATAGGCCTGAGGTTGTTGTCTATAACACAGTGTTTAAAATAGATTCTTTTATATTTCTCCACATTACAAAATTCATAAGCTGTAAAGACAGAAATCTTTTAAAGTAAAATGCTGAACTTTATTAAAATCAGTATATAAATCATACTTACTAAGTTGGAGGACAAAAAAAAAGAAAAAAAAAAGGATCTAACAGAACATTGTGTTGAGATTTACATGACTGCCATGAAAGGGTAAATGGAATATTTGTATAGACCTCCACTATCTGAAAGCTTGCTTCTATTGAAGAATTAAACCTGTTTTCATAAAGTCGTTTAACATTGAGCCATCATCCTTTCTCAAGAAATCTGGTAAGTGTTTACAGCAAGCTGTTTGGCTGTTTTGATTGTCAGAACCTTGGAAAACATCAAAGTCAAAAATAGAATTGCAAATTAATGCAAAAATGAATTTAATATACTGATAGATTATCTACTCAAATGTTTAATGAATTTAATGAGATGAAGATGAGTTAGTTGGAGTTGAAACACTTCACTCTGATGACATTCCCACAGAATTCAGCCAGTAGAATTCAGACCAGAACTGGGGAAAACAAACAAACAAATGAACAAAAAAACCACAAAACAAAGCAGCTAAAGTAATATTTAACACTTCTGGTATTGACTTAACAGATTATACCATTTATTGGACATCATGGGAGTATTGTAGGAAAGGAAAAGAAGTGAATGGTAAGTTAATATTCTGTAAAAGAAACTCTGTTAGCTTCTTATACACACACACTCAAGAGTATTTTAGGTCATGTTTAAGAATGTATTTTCTCTTGAGGTAAAAGTATTTGATTCCATGTTTGTGATTTTTTTTTTCTCATATATTTGAAGATACAAGTGAAATAAAATGCTTAATCAATTATTTGGTATCTCAGGAAGATCCTATTGTGGTGTCTTTCTGTATAAAAGTTGTAGATCCTAAATCTATGGTGCTACCATGTTATTGTGCTTTCCATTTTTTAAGCATAAAACCACAATATTATCTAGAAAGTAACTTGAAATATGTTATACAGTGCCAGTTATGTTGAAGGCAGACAGTAAAATGTCAAAGGAGATGTGTAAGCAAATTTAAATACATGTGAGTTTAGGACTGATTTAGCAAAAAAAAAGAAAACAACATATTTTTTTTTAATTTACTGACTTAAATACTTCCAGCAGTAGAAAGGCTGGATCTGGGATAATGAGAAGTAACAAAACTGCTGATCCACTTATTATGGAACAGTGTGAGGTTAGAAGTTAAGAGACTTGATACCAGACTCTGAACAAAGCTGATAACATTTTGTTCCACCTATTACCCTCTCCTGCTCTTTCTTGTACTCCAACTCCTGGAGGTAGGAAAAAAATAAAGAATTTGTGATTTCTTTGTCAAATTAATTGTCATAAACAAAACCGTACAAGTCTGGTTCAGCAATTTGCTGTGTTTATCTTATCTTTGATTCTGGGCTCTGTAACTGAGAGAGGTGAACAGCTCCATAAAAATCTCCATGTAACACTTTCCTTTTCACCTTGTATTGTCATTTAAAACCTACCTCCTGTTTGCTGTGTGTGACAGTGGAGCTGGGAGGAAAAGCTGAGACCATCCTTGTAATGACTGCCTGCAAGCACAGCCTGTCCTCAGCCAGCAGACAGATTGGGGCTGGGCTGTCAGTCAGGACACAATTTTAAGTTAGAGACAGGATAATTTCAGATAAAATGGAGAACAAAATCACTTGGGCACAGGTCAGATGTCTTTTTCTGCTTCCCCCCCAAATAATACCTGAATTCAGTTTCTGATCACATCTTGAGGTCTCTTCCCTCTCCTTCTGTCTTTTCCATTGCTTCCTTCTCCCACAAAGCCTTTCATGCCATTTCATAGGGGAATTTGGACAACTGAAATAATAATATCCTGCTGTGAATTTACAGAACTGTGGAGGAAACAGTCTGTGCTTTACTGTAGCTGGACAAATTTCACTGAAAGACCTGTCTCCAGAAATACTGTGAGCCTCTGGTCTCTGTCACCAACACAGTCAGAAAAAAAAAAGAAATTATTTTGGACTGTTTCTAATCATGATTAAGCTGGTTAAATCTTGCAAGAAGAAGTTAGACCAAAATTTTTGTAATCCCGTTTCTCTTGCAGGATTCAGCCTTCCTAGAATGAGAACTCCACTTGCATGAAAATAATTGATATGAAAATACATTGATAAAAAGGGTTTGCTCTTTTCTCTCTCTGCCCTTATCCTTCAGGAGGACACTGAAGGAGGAAAGGGCAAGAGATACAAGGATTGATTTACAGAGTATTTATAAATAAGTTGTACTTCCTGAACAGCGACAGCCTCAAGCACTAAAGGAACATGATGGGTTGTAATGGGTCCTACCAACAGTTAGGCAAATGCAGCTACCAAACTCAGTGCTTTGAGATGCACCTACTTTTGATTGTCCAATATAAGTGTCTTTTTTCCAAATCTCAGGTGCAGGAACTGAGCTCAGTGGTTGCTAGGATGGGAAGTGCATTGGAAGCACTGTTGGAGAAAAATAAGTGCTTACTGGACATTGAAGTTGAATGTCAAGCTAACTGCTGGTAATTTTGTTTTCAGATGATGTCTTTTTGATGACCTGAGCCTAGTAGATTTCTCTTTTTCACCTTCTTGTTATTTCATCAGGTCAAACCTTGAAATGTGAAGTATGGTTATTAGGAAAACAGTGTGGTTGTTGCTTTGAAAGGATGATGCTGACAGTGTAGCTGCTTGTATAGGCTATTGGTGTGTTGCTTTGCCTGGAATTTGGACAAGCTAGTCACTGAAGCAGAAAAAGCACAGCCACTGTTGTCAAATATTATTGGTGCAATGTGCCTTTCTATGTGCCTGGCTGAGCAGCATCAAATGGCATTTGACATGGTTCTTTCCCAAGGCCATGGCTTGCTGCATACAGCAGACTCTCAGTTAAATCACTATTATATCTTACATTATACACACACATGCATGCATCATGATTAGAATCCATCAGGGTGATTTGCATGAATCTGTAAAATATTCCTTCACCTACCCTGCTTAATTTTTTCATTTGATATTAATAAGCCACTTTGAGAAGAAAAACCATGGCCTCTTCCAAAAATAGGATGTTGAGTTAAGCCTAAATGCATCTGACTGTCATATACAGCAGTCAGAAATATGGTGTCCAAAATAGTAAAAAAAAGGCCTAAAATTAGTTATTTAGATGTTAAATTGTACAAATGTTTGTGGTTTATTAATAAATTACTTCTTTAGTTATGATTTTCAGAACTATAAGTTTGGTTTTTCCTTTTTTCTTCTTTTTTTTTGTTGTTGTTAAGCACTGAACTCTTTGTTAGCTATAGTTATGAGGAAATATAAACAGCAGCTGTTTTTTCTGCCCTGGATGCAGATAGAAATGGAGCTCTATTATGTAACGTGTTCTACACAAAGCACAGGGAAATGCCACAGTGTATTTAAGTAGCATTATTTTTGAACAAGTTGATGCTTTACCAGCATTTTTTTGATGCCACTTTCCTTTCTTGTTAGGATTCTTCAGTTGTCGATTTGGTTTGGAACTGATAAAAATAGTATTTCAGAGGGATAATAACTTTGATGCCCTAGATGTACAAATTTAACAAAGTTTTAAATGTAAACATGGGTTTTTTTAGCCCTGGCTTATGAAAAACATTTCATTAAAGTCTGTGCAGTATGTTGTTAACTTGGTAAGAAAAATCTCTGCATTAACTTTTAACTCAGATAATAGCCTAGCCTGCTTTGTTTTAATTCTTCCAAAATGAAATTCCAATGAAAGAAATAAGTAGTAGATTTTTTTTTTTACAAGCTAGAAATTCATTTTAGTGCAGACATCATGTCAGACTATTTAGGATTTATCATCTTGTCACCTTTTAGCTCAACTGAATTACAAGCTGGTAGTCGTAAGTGCACTATTAGTATATAATATGTTCCCAATTTAATAATTTGTAGAGAACACCACTGCTACTTGAGTTTCACTCCTAATTTAGGTAAAATAATTAATTGATTTAGTGTTCCTTTTCTTCCCTTGAAGAATGAAAGTGGTAAAGGAAGGGGAAAGCAGGAAAGAGGAGGAAAAAATATGGTGGAGAAACTGTTGATTAGCTGCAGTCAAATACACAGAATAAACTAGGTGGACTCAGCAGCAAGAGAAGAAAACTATCATCTTCTCCAGTTATAGCAGCATTGCAACATTAGTTCTAGAGTTAATTTAAAATATTTCAGACTAACTTATTGTTCTCTTGCATCATTTATCTTGAGAAGTATTGAAAAATAATTATTTTGTAGTTTGAACATGCTGTGGTTCAGAATTTCCAGAAAATCTTTATTCTAAGAGTGGTGGCTGATTTCAACTTTCATTTGAACAGAAAATAATGCTTTCTGAATGCATCTTATTGGAAGTTACTTCTTTTTTAGCATTGGGGTTTTTTTTTCAGAATGTATCCCTTCTAACTTCTAAAATGGACTAATTAAGATTGAATTCAGGTTTCAAAATTCTACTTCTTTTCTTTGAGCTTCCAAAATAGTGAGCATGTTTACACTGGGCATACTCTATTATTCTCTTTAAGTGGCCCCTTTACTCTTGTAAATGGCCACTTATGTATGAGAACTGTCTTTTTTTTTTTTATAAACCACCAGTTTATTCCTATAAAACTGTGGGGTTTGGGGTTGTTTTTGTTTTTTAACAAGAATGGCATTATTATATTTCTTTCAAATTTCTTTCCATATTCCATTCCTCCCTTCAGACCATTATGGCTGCTTCTCTACCAAGAGATGATTTCATTTTCTTTGTTCTCTTATCACTTAAGGCTTAAGCATGCTTGGCAAGATGTTCAGAAAATGTAGAGATTTGTGAGTGGCTTACTTCTGAGGGTTTCAAGAAGCATGATTGCCAGTGAACACTGAACATTAGCTCTGTAAAAAACAACAACTCCTTAACAGAAGCTAAATAGTGCCAACAGTCAGCAGTTGAGAAAGTTGTGGATCTAGGACACTTTTTATCATCCAAGTGGAGATGTACAGCTTGTCAATGGGAGCTTCTTAATGATTTGATAATTCTGTGGAGTTTTCCCTCTTCTTTTCTGAGCTAATGTGCATTTTCTGGATGGAGCTGATTGAAGAAAAACAAGACTTTTCATCATCTCAAAAGTGATGGTTTGCCACATAGGATTTGAGAGTATGTGAGCAGCACACTAAGCAAGATATTCTGGAGAATAATTTTGAATTGGTGAACTGTATTAGTATTGATTTTTTTTTTGGTCCTTTCAAGCTTCCCTGATATAACTATGGAAATAACTGGATGAAGCACAGACCAGAAACCACTGTCTGTGTAAGTGTACTACTTAGTAGTGGTCTGCTTATATTTAACAGTTACTTGATATCAAACCAGCAGTAAGATTCAGTCCAGCTCAAAGCAGAGTCTTCAGCTAATTCCACTGATTTCAAGCTGCCAAATATAACCAGAGGTTTAAAAATTCCTTAAACAGTGGAAACATTTTTTTTTTTTGCTTTCATTTCATGAAAACAGCTTACCCTAGATGATATGTAATGAGAAATTTTCTACTACTTCATTCAAATATTGCCTCCCATCCAAATCCTCAAATGTGCATTAAACTGAAAATTGAAAATTATTTGCCCAAAAAAACCCATCATCAATGGAAAATGAGCTATTTTGAGAAAAAAAAAATATATATATGGAGTTAATGGGTTTTTTTCCTTCTATAGGGGAAAAAAAACCCCTTTAAAGTGCATGATTTCCAGGTCTTGAAACTTCTTGTAGACTTGGCCTTATAAGTGCGTAGAAATTTTAATTAAATCAGTCACCCAAGAATGCATTTTTGGGGAATATAAATGTTATATTTATTACAGTAAATGCCGTCTGTTGTCTGAATAATAATTTGGGATTGACTTTTTTTTCTAACTTAATTTCAGTGTTCAAATTTGCTATGATTCTAGAATACCTTTTATGAAATACCTTAGAGAAATACACCAGAAATGTAGAAATCCATTAGAGAGGAAAGAACTTTAATGATTAAATTTTGAGTTTGTTTTAATAACACAGACCAAACAAAATAGGCTAAAGTTCATGTCATTATTTTTATATCACCACTGAATTAATTTTAATTTTTTGAAATTGTAAAATGTGTGATTATTCTCCATTGCACCTGAATATTGCAAAGCTTTTCCATCTCTACATGTATCAATCAAGCTTAAACCTCCCTTCTATAGATTGCTCTGACATGAAAGGTAAAAATACAAGGATGGAACTACCTGAAACACTTTGATGGTAATATTTAGTATTTTCTGCTACTCAAATACATATATGAGTGTGAAAATCCATAAATAAGATCATGCAATACTATTTGGAATGGGGATAAAATACCTTGCTTGTTCTATTCAGATCTAACTTGGATGCTGGGCAGGTCACAAAGTTTTCTGCAGTTGCATTCCTTCAGTCAACAATCCCAAACACATGAAGAGCATTCACAACTCAAAAAAGTAACAGTGACAGGATAATCTGTTAATCACTAGAGAAAATAAATCTAACTATTAAAAGGAGACCACTTGCCTCAGAGAACTTCTGAGTTGTGATCAATCATTAAGATTCACACAAGTGAGAGCCTTATAAGACAGCTAATCTCAGTTAGTTACATTAATTTTTTGAAGGTTTACAAATATTATAATGTGATTTACAGAATATATAGATGCACCCTTAGATCAATAATGCAAGCTGATATTCAATCCTCTCATGCACCTTTTTTAGGGATAAAAAGTCTTGAGGAATGTACCCCAATGAATGTGTGAAATCTTTCCAAAGTCTTGTAAGTCCTTCACCTGCCCACATTCCTAGATTCAAGTACCAGGGAAGTATCTTGGTGTCAGAAAATTGTTCTGGATTAAGTGGACCCAGAATGTTAGATAAATCTTGCTTTTTACTCTTCTCATAATCAACACTGCATCCGTTGACTAAAAAGAGGAGCCAGGAAGAAGAGCAACAGGAAGAAGAGAGAACAAGAGAAAGGGTTAAAGGTCTCAGACCATCTACAGATAATTCTGTTTGGTCTGGAAATCTTTTATACTGTATTTCTTGTGTGAGGAGAAAAAAATGAACAGCCTGAAGAGAATATAGCCCCACAGAATATTTAAATTTTACTGTGGACAGTAGGTGGATTTGTAAAGAGACTAAGAGCAAGTTGACTCATGAAATCCTATAGCAATTAGTCATTTAAAAATATTTAAATCCTGAAACATATATAAACACTGAATTGCAGCATCTTGTAGAAATTATTAATTCAGCTGATTTTCTTGAGTTAAGCAGTATTGTATGTAATATTGCAGTATTACTCAGGTATCCCTTTCAAATGTAAAATATTTCATGGTGTTTAGCAGGCTTAAAAATCAAGTGCCAGTGGAGTTATTGGCAGTTATAACTCCCATGCAGCTATTATAGAAGCACCAGATACTGTTAAAGGAATTAAGGGGGGGTATTTATTAAAGAGTAAGACACTCTTTAATTGAAATATATGAAACTGCTTTTATTTGTGTTTCTTACTATGTACTTTTTTTTTTGGTACTTTATATTTTCTGAGGATATAGTATACCATAAAATATAATTTAAAGTAAACTATAATTAAAAAATATAGAAGAGGGTAATGAAAGGAGTTTGAAATATTTCTGATGAAATAATAAAAAAAAATAACATTCAATATGAAGAAAACACTAATTTGGCATAAAATGATGTCTGAATGAATCCACAGCTATTTTAAGTATGTGATTATATTAACCATTGCTACTTAGGAAATTCCATTTCACAGGAGGAAAGTAGAGGTCTAATGCTTCACCTTTTAGTATTTCATGAGAAAATTATGTTAGCTTCAGTCCAAAAGTTGGTCTGCCCTGTGTATTTTCAGAGAGTTCAACTGAATTGTGTTACACCCAAATTGCAGTTCTGAAGAGAAGTGAGTTTATCAGAGGCAGGTAGAGCTGCTCCTCTGTCCCTCATTATTCAAGGGCAATCGTTGGACCCTTCATGAGTTTCTACTGATACATTTGAAAAAGCTACCAGGTCTGGTGGAAAATGTGCTTTCTAATAATCCCCAGCACCACAGCAATCTTCCTGAGCTCCATGTGTATATTTCATGTAGCAAAATCCATTTGGAATGTAGGAATTTTTTTTGTTGCTTTTTAAAGTGAGTTGCAGTGCTTTTTGAGCAGGTTACAGATGAGTGTGATATTGAGCTCTCATTAAACATGATGCTGCTTTGTTTACTTGGAACCCCTACCACAGAAAGGTGGAAGGCACACACATCCAGCTAGTTTTTCAAGTTTGCACTTTGGTGTTTTGATAACTAAATAACACATCACCTGATGGGAGACTTTGATTGCCTGTCAAAGCCAATCAGGAGTCACTGGCAGAGAAAACACTTAATGCCAGCAAAGTGTTCCTGGTGTAGATGTTGTCAAGTAATCGTGAAGACCCTCTGAGATGAAAACAGCTTCCATGCAGGGCACTGCAGTTGTTAGCAGCTAGCTTTAAAGGGAAAGGCATGGAGAGTGCTGTTGCTATGGCTCTCTACTGTTCTGGGACTGCCTTCCTTAAAGGCTGAAGATGGACCTTCGTTTTATTCTTGGTGTTACGAAGTTGAAGGAAGGGGGGGGGGGGGGAAAGCATTTTATATCAATTTTTCCAAGAAGATAATGGTGATAATTGTAATGAATTGTCAGAAGAATGAAGTAAACAACTGCCTTCATTGTAAGCAAAGCAGAAAGGTCATGGAAGTAAGTCACTGCTGACAATTTTCTTCAATTGACATTAAATAACGAGGTCACCTTTGAGTGGAGAACATTTACATTTTGGATCTGCAACCAATGCTCCAGGTTGGAGGCCTGACATTTCATACATTTATTTCTCCACGGTCACAGAATACCAAATTCTCCTCTTTGTTACATATAAATAGATAAGCTTTGTCCAGAATGAAAAGCATTTCACTGTGATCGTTGTTCTTTACTGAAATTTAAAGTTGATTTAGGGTTCTTATAACGATGTTGTGCTTTCTTTTTCTTCTGAACATGTTGTAAAAGCAGCATGTCTTTTAGCAGAAATTTAGTGCTTGGGCTGGATTTTACCTCTACTACTGCTTAATGGAATTTGATTACTATTTTGATAGTAGGCAAAGCATGCATTATAGATCAAGAGCCAACTTGTTCAAATGTTATAGAAACTTGAAAAAAATAATAACAAAAAAATAAATGCAGTCTCTATCTGAAACATTCATACTGAAGTGCATGTGTTACAGACAAACATCTTACTTTAGTGTCTTTGTTATTTTATTATTGCTATTTTTGGACACGGATAATCAATCAAAGCTTGGTTATTTTCCTCTGCAGGGCTGCTTGTGTGAAAGTTAGTTATGATTACTGAAATCTTACATTTTTGTATTAAAAGAGAAACAAGTGCAAGAGAGCCACAAGATGCTTTTGCCTTTAGCAATTACTTAGTTGACCTGTCCAGGTGGAAAATTGCCTAGAGACTTCATTATCATTTTTGAAGATGATGGCAGCCTGCAGGTGAAGGTGTGAGTTGGAACATCTTAGATTTTGTCACTGTTCCAGTGCCTATTTGCTACTGACAACAGTTTGTTTCTTGGTGAGAAGGTAGATGAAGTGGAAAAATCTATGAAGTATTCTCTGTGACATTGTGAATTCCCATTGAGGGGTGGTGGTGGTCGCTGTTCTGAGTGTGCAGTCACTACACTGCACACACTGTTAGAAAGTCAGAGGGCAGTAACATGATTTTACCATGGATTGCAAAAAAACTGGTTTTCCAAATAAGTTATTTTCTCTGGCTTCTGTATTAGTTTCAGAACAATTTGCATAATGTGGTTTTAAATGCCTGGATTAATACAAATTTTGCAGCATTAACTTTGTTACTTTAGTGGTTAAAGAAAATTCTGTTTGTTCACAGAGTATATTACAAGAACTATATAAAGAAGGGAAATAGCTGGAAAAACAGAAATGGGGACAAAACAACTCGGTCTAGAAGAGTTATCTATTGTGAAAAGTCAATGAGATGCTTTTCATTTAGGTCAGTCTATTTGAACTTAAACCTTGTGTGAAAATTCAACCAGCTTTCACTCACTGTAATAACATTTTGAACTATTCTGAGTTAAAAAAATTTTTGGTTACATGGATAGAACAATATTGTAAAAAACATTTAGAATAACAGGCTGTCCCAATTCTGTTATGTAATTTAGCTTGTGACAGCTACAACTGATGACAAATGAAATTATCTCTCTTGTTATCTGCAGAACAATATCACTATAAACAATATTAATACAAGCTTCTGCTGATTGCCATAGCAATGCATTTCTTCTTTGCTCTTTAGGTGTTGTGAAAACAGGTCAGTTTTTGTTCTCTGCTATCTATCAGCATGAGTGTCAATCAAGCAGGTGATGAACATACATCCGTTAGGGGTTATATTTAAGATCATCAACTCATTTCATGTAGGCTTCTAAACAGATGGTTTTTTTTGCTCCCCAGAGACATTATTTAGATTTGAACCACTGATAGGAGTGTGAAAGAATCTGTTTATATTCATCAGTCTCTTTCTAGCTTCCATCTATTAAAATTTTAAAGACACAGATTTTATTCTGTATGAACAAAGCATGTGAAAAATCACTGCACTGGATTAATAAGTAATTAGTGGTATTTCTTTCAATTAAAACTGAACACACAAGCCTGCAGCCCTGCATATTGAGTACATTCTTAAAACCAAAGTAGTCACCAGCATAACTTGAGAGAACTGTGATAGAAAATCTTCCAGCATATATTAGTTTGATAAAAGTTGAAGGTGATTTCCTTTTTCTGCCCTTCTTTTCCTGATGGTTCTTTTTAAGCTTTTTTTATGTTGTGTTTTCCACTGGGTTTTAGTAAGTTTCTCAACCATTTGACAAATAAGGAAATATCATTACACTCATACTGTGAATGAGGATACTCTTCTTTCAATCATGAAAAATCCTGCCATCCAATGTCAGATAGCAATGTTCCACATTTTGTTTTCCTGGTTTTGTTTTATTTTTTGCCTCCCTTTCCATTAGCAATGAAATACTTGTGGATCTTAAGACTGTTTGATTTGCTGAACCTCTTGAATACCATAGTGGGGATCAACATGCATAGTTAGTCTGTGTTGCTGGATGCAGTGCTGTATAAAGACACCAGAGGTAGATTTAAATCAGTTATTGAGGATACCTGGAACAGTCTATCAAGAGAAGTGTACATCTTAATCTGCAGTTGTTTATTCCCCTTAGCTTGATATAAGCATGCTATCAAAACAAGACAATTCCAGTGAAGCAACTAGATGGTTTACTGTTATGCACATTAGACATACATGAGTGCAAAAGTGACTTTAAATTGTATATGCTATAAGTATTTATTTCATTGTACATTCATTGTAGCAATGCAGCATCTTGACTGTTTATGTAAGATTTACTCTTATCTAAACATCAGCCCAGAATATCAGAACTTCTCAATCACTGAAAGTAGCAGGGGCTGCTGTTCTAATGGAAATCGAATCTTCTGGTGGAAAGTAGTTAGTAATGAAGTCAAAATGGTAAGTCTGGGTTTACAAATAAGGGATCAGTACATGTCTATATTTAGAATAAATTCTGCAGAATGTTCTAGATTGATTCTGCTAAGCAAAGAAGGCAAGATTTCTCTATTGAAAGGCTAGTATTTGGGAAGCTCACAAAAAAACCCAAGACCAAACCACACTTGCATGTAAAGCAATTCAAATGAAAAAAACCACTATTTAAAAATCAACTTTCTGTGGGATTTTGTTTGTTTCTTTCTTTACTGGAATATATATTCTGGGGTGTAAAAAAAGTTTCCTCTGAATCTAGAAAGTTTGGTTTTGCTTTTCTTAGCTAAATGAGGTTTAAATGCTAAAAAAAACTCCAACCCATTTCTCTATATGTTATATTGAATTAATCTTACATTTGCAATTAGGACTATCATTAACACATGAGAGTAAGATAAAAGTGGTTTGGAATAACAGATTAATGGAGAGAATATTTTTTCTTATCAAATGCAGAATAACTTGAAATGGTTATTGTTTGAAAACAAACCTCTGTGGTTTGTTACAAATCTCTTGATACTTGAGGTGAGAATGTTTTTAAAGCTTCACTGCCTGGAATTAAATTGTTTACCTGAGAATTCCTTCTTCCTCTAAGGTCATTTTCTAATTTTTCTGGACCAAAACAAGGAAACTGAACTTTCCATCTAGTTTTTTTTGTTTTCAAGCAAGCAAAAAGTTTCAGTATGCCAGTGTCATGATTTTGGGATTCCTTAAAGGTAGCTTCTGAATACATAAGGATAACAGTATAATCTAGTTTTTTCTTTACTCTGTATTTCAGCATTCACAGTGAGTGAACAGCTGTGTGTTCTTAGTTGCCAGTTGGGGTTAAACCACAGCAGTTTATGAAATCAGGCTAGCTCTCAGACTACTTGTTAAGGCACATCTTCATAAGAAACTTGTGCTCTGAAAGGCTTTCCTGCTGTTTGTTGTGTATTTTAATATTTAAGCAGACTGCTCAGGATTGACATGACCATGATGTTTATTCATCATGGTACTGCTGCTTGCTATGGAATAGCAATCAGATATGGCTCTTTTCTTTTAGCCAGTAATGTGGATTTCTATTTGTGAAGGATGATGTGTATTTATAAGGAAGAAGTCAGGCTGAACCAGTTGGTGGTTTACTTGGATGCTGATTTAGTGAATTGGGAGATTTATCACTGCTGGGTTTAACATATTTGTAATTTGGTGATAGGATGTGAAGCTTTCACTAGGAATTTATATCCTTTTCTACACTACTAGAACTTGTGATTCACTGATGATACTTCACCTTTTACAGCTGTGAGAAATCTTTTTCATTTTCTTGTCACAAACTAAAACTAGAAAGAGAAAACTTATTCCCTAGATCTCAACAAGTTGGTCCAATAGAGTCAATTGACTCTAAAGATCTCCCGAGATGACTGGCTCAGGTGAAAATGTCTGTATTGTCATCTGTTGGAAAGATTGAGTTGAATTAATTCCCCTGTCTTAGTTGTGTTACTTACAATGAGACAAAATGTTCTCTAGGCACTTTTAAATATATTGATTAGATTTCTATTAGTCATAGTAGTGACTAGTCCAGCTGTAGATGTCTATGGTGGGCATCTAAACTTAAGGAAGTTGAATTGACTATTCTATTATATACTGAAGTTCTTTTGACTTTTAAAAAAATATTTATTTACTTTAAGGCTTTGTAAAAATAGCATTTAAATTACTTTTTTTTCGTCCATTACAAAATTCAGGGCTATTGTAGCCACCTGTAGCTCCGAATTTGAGGTATAGTTCACAATGGTAAATGAAAGAATATGTTTCTGCCTCTGAAGTACTACAAGTAACTAAGCTCACCTCCAAACTGAGCATTACTGTTTGTGTTTCTTTTACATTTCTCCACACATCACTCAGTATTGTCATGCATACTTGATTCCTCAAGATGCTAGAAGTGTCAATAATTGTGTAGCACTGGTAGTTGTGGTTGAGGATGTCTTTAAGCTCTCTATCTTTTTAAGAAATGCATTCTCTTTGCTAATCTAGTTCTTTCCCATAAAAGACATGAACTAGACTTGAGAGTCTTTCTATTAATGAGTTTTCAGGCTATACAGAATAGCTATTAAGATGGAAAAAAAAGTGACTTAGTGAGGTTAAATTAGTTTTTTTGCTACTCACAACTTATAGTAGATGGAGTGAGCTTCTGAAGCAGATGGAAAAGAAAGAGCATGAGGCACACAGCAATTTTTCATTCTTATTACTGGTGACGTACTGAAAGTGGCAGGATGCAGGCGTGGGAAGGGCATACAAATTTAGACCAAAAGATTTTCTTTAGACTTTTTCAAAAGCCTCAACAGAAGTAAGAAAAGGAATTAACTTTAGTGGGATGTTTGAATGAACAGCTTCATCATCTTTACCTGGTTGTCTTTCAATGCTAAAAGGAAAAAAAATAAAGTACTGGAGAGAAAAGTAGTTTGGGAACTTTGTTCTGTAGTAAGTCAAAAAACAAATACAACTTTCAAGGAAAATCTGTACAAACTTGCCTTACTTTCTATTATCATGTGCATATTACAGTCATTTTTCATTTTGAAAAGAATGAGATTACTAATGACCAATTCAAGGAAAACATTTTTCATACTTGTCTGGCTCTTTCTGTTCCAGGGGCACTAAAACACTGAGAATTTCCTTCCACATTGAGTTTCTGTAATAGTAGATCTGAAGTTTTTTTTAAATCATTCTACTCTTTCATCTTAATTGTAATGATCTGAGAACCTAGGACTGGGCTTCATTTTGTCCAGTTGTGGATAGCTCTAAGTTGGGTATGTAAATTTACAGTATGGACCTCAGCTGTTTTTACAGCTGGTGAAGGGGCAATTAATCTTACTTTATTTTGTCCTCTATTATGGGATGGGATGACTCATCTTCTAAGGGAGCTGTTTCTCACCGTTGACTATGAAGGAACATAATGTCTGTCAATTAAATTAGGGCAGATGAACTTGTCGTGCAGCTTGCTGTGTCCACCTCCTAGAAATATAAATCATATCTGAAACTCAAAATACTTAAGGGAGATGCACAATTAGTTCACAGAAGTGGAAACAGCAATTGTTTTGGTGGGATTGTGCAATGGTGGTGAATAAAAACTTCAGGTTAATATTTCTATTTAAATTTTTTTTTTTATGCTTATCTGCTTCTTTCCCAATAAGTAGTGTTTCCAAATAACCCATGAGTTTTATATGAGGAAGAATGGAAGGTAAGATACTTTTCTTCAGTTAAGGAAATGGTTCAATGAATAGGTCAGACATACTTTTGCCCCATGGATGTATGGTATTCTGAAAAAAGATCTGAGAAAATAACTGAAAAATGAAAAATTATTTTTCTTGCTGCTGAATTATGACACCTTCACTAGCTATTTTTTTTTCCAAAACAAGTGGAGATGTTACTTTAAGAAAATTAAGCTTAGAAGCAAAAATCATTAAAAAATCAATAAAGTCTTTATGACTGCTAATATTTAGGTCACCGTGATGAACTTCCTAAAAATTGGTGCCCAGTATTTCTTAAAATCATATCAATTTAATGTGTTTTGCAGTGAAGTTTCAGAGAAAATACAATTAAAATTACCTTTAAAATTTACTATACAGATTTTGGCATCAACAAGAAGTCTGGCTTCACCTTATGTGCAACATGACATTAGTCTTGTTTTTCATCAGAAGTGATCGTACTGGTTACTACAAAGTTGTGACCCTGAGGCTATGACTTTATATTTATATTAGATCAATATCATAGTTAGAGAAAAAACTTGCTATAATCTGACATATCTTAAATTAACCTTTCAGAGTGTTTTGTGGGCATGTCATTTGTGGTTCACACACAATTTGGTTTCTCAGCCATTTCTTCTCTGTGGAGTTTTGATAAGGGAAGTTCATTAAATAATTTTTTAAAAAGCCTATTAGGAATTGTGTATGAGGAATGATAGTAGGAATAAAGACAAAGCTAATGTTGCTAGCACTCTATTTATGAAATCAATCATACTTATAATTTGATTTTTTTTCTGATGCCTTCTCAGAATCATTTTACAATCTCTAATTTTACTTGCTCTTCTCCCTTTGTTTTGTTATCACTGGACATTTTTCTCCTGCCCCTTTTCTGCCTTCTCATTTCAATTTCCTAAGCAGATTATGAATCCAGTTAGAATCAAGGTGAACTTTTGAACTTGGTGTTGTTCAGCTGATTATAACATTGGCATAATAGGGAGTATCATTTTTAACAATTATTTCATGAGAATAATTGAATAGCATCTTTCAACCGGAGATCACAAAGTGCTTTGTAAATGTGAGGCAATTTTATTGTTTAACAGCTACTAGAACAAGTGGAGCTGATAAATTTGGGCATGCTTTTAAAAATATTCACCTTTGAAATAGGGTTCTGAGCTCTTTAGGCACTCAAATTTTAGGTCGAGATTTACCAGGGTAACTACCTCAAAGCTCCCTCTGAATGTACTGAAAGCTGTGGGAACTCAGTATGCCTAAAATCAGAAAAAAAAAAGTATGAGAAGAGAACAATTTAAGAAACAGGGAGTATTCTAGTATTTGTTTTGTACATAAAGTACAATATTATTTTACAGTGCAAAGTGTTTATAGCAACAGTCATGATGCCTCTCACTACATCCAGAGCATTCAGCCAGTTGCAATGCACCAGTTTCCATAAATCTATAATTTCCCACTTCATAACTTAAAAATACATTTATATTCTTCCTAGTGTAGATGTCTGTATAACAAGAACTAGGATGTGCACATCCAAAATCTTTTTCAGAAAGATTTATTTTCTGTGTATAAGAGGAAAATTTGAAGTGATAGCCAAACTAGTCTTATTTTTGTGTGAGCATAACTTCAATATTTAAATTCTTTCACTTAAAAATACCATTTCTGGTTTCTTTAAACTTGTTTTCTTCAAATGATATATTAGAAAAGAATGAAAGGACATTATTTCCTTACAGACTTTGTAAGACACAGTTCATTTTTATATTTTCCTGTTTTTTCCAATGCAAAAAGAAAACCAAGTTTGGAAATTTTAATCCAATTTAGTGATATAATATTAAATCTAAGTCTAGAAGTAGCAAGCTGTCACCTTGTTAATCTCCTGGCAGTAATAGTTTTTTTCTTCTCCACATGGTATTCTTAGTCAATATAAAATACTCCCCCCTATGTCCTGGTTTGGTTTCCAAACCTTGGAACATTCCTGTCCTTGAAGGCAAGCAATAGCATGTCTTAGAATTGAAAGCAGGAAAGAAATTGATAATTCAAGCAGTTGAAATGTTTTTTTATTCAAATAGAGTAGTATCATGCAAACAGTTAGAAAGTCATGTCAGTGAATATGACTGGGAATACTGAGGTGGGGTGCTTGAAAATATCTGTAGCAGAGTTATGCTCTGTTCTTAAAAATATAACTTTTACACTTGGAAGGATTGTTTATTTTTCCATAAATTTTATATAAATTAATTATATTTATTTTTTAAAAAATAAATATATGATTGTCAAACTTTCCATTCTTGCTGCACATCCTGGACCTGATATTAGTCCAAATATCTGCCTGTTAATCACCCCTACTATTTGTGGATGTCACCAGTTCCATAGAGATGTAGTTATTTCCATAGCATTGTGTCTCTATTATAAAAGCTTTCCTCTGACTGTGCATTTTGAATTTACAAACAGAAAAGAAATACAGATTATTACTTAAAGAGTTATCATTTGAAACACATTCTCTTCAGCTGTGTATTGCCAGGAGTTACTTGAGTTTTGAATTTTTTTATGCCTCTGAGACCCTTTTACCTACCATTTCTCAATGTTAAATATTCAGCATGAGATGTTATTTTGAAATTAAAAAAAAATATTTTTTGAATTTTTTTTTTGAATTTTTTCTTAAGGATAATAACCAATAATAATTCAACTTTATAGCATTATCTGATTGAATTAATAAAGAATCTATGTCAGGCAAAGAGAATCAAAAGCCAGGACTGCTCACAAATACTTCTGCTGTGTATGTAAAGATAAACAGGTTGCCATATTCATGCTGTGTTGTGATTATGAAAGTTTTTCTACTCCAGCAGGTGCTAAAGCTGCTAGAACTGGAAAACTTAAGTCAGTACCTCGGGTAACTTATATCTAAATATTTTTTAAAGATTGGCAGAAAACCACTGGATTTTTGATACTGCTTTTCATTATACCTTGGAGTGCTGGGGATGTTCCAGAAGCCTGTGGGAGTGAAGGTCATGCTGACATTTTTTTTTTAAATGGATGAGATAACCTTGGTAATTATATGCCTGTCAATCTGACACCAGTCTCAGGAAAAAATAATGGAAATTCAGATGTGGGGCTTGAATAATAAACGATTGAACTCTGCTGAGGCATACAATAAATATGTCTTCTCAGCATATCTGTTAAGACCTAAGAAAGGCAGCTCAAGTTACAGAACAGGGGTATTGCCCAGGAAAAGCATTTAGGTGCTGTAGTGAGTTCTAATCATGGATAAAGCATATGTATTTCATCCAGTAAGAGCTAATGTAAGGATATCAACAGGGCAATTTGATGCTATCTTAACCACTTTTATTTCATTCACTTACTTTCAGAGCTAAGAATAAGACAAATAAGAAATCTAAAATGTAGGTAGCAATGGGAGGACTGCTTATTCTTGAAAACTTTGCAAGTATCAGGGCCACCTTGCAAAAATCTTGTTCCATTTAGTTTACTATGGGTGAATGTCTGTAGTTTTGCAGGTGACCCCCATCCAACCTTTCTGTGCACTCTGTAAGGAATACTTGGTCATTTCACAAATTTGATTTGATCTCAGCTTCCACTGTACATTTACCAGGCTGTGGCATTAGAACATGACATTTTCAATCATTACTGCTTACATCACTTCCAGTAAATTATTTTAAAGTTATCTTGCATTCTTATTGATCATGGTATAAAAGTTGAAAGTATTACAAAGAGAAAAAAATTAACATTTAACTTCTCTCACAGAAATATTTTAGATTATCAGAACAAGCCTAAGTTACTTACTAAGATACTTTCGTTTAAATATTTTCATATTTTTCACTTTTAACCTAATATTATAATACTTTTTCTTATAAAGGAGTTTTAAACATTACCATTGCATTAAATAAACACCCAAAGAACTCAGAACAGCAGCATGAAGAATAAACTACATTTTATTGTTCATGGTACAGATATGCAACTATTTGCTTTGAACTACAGACTTCAAATACAGAATCTATATATCTCCATTTAAAAAATATTGTTTTACACGAATATTTATTTTGTTTAATTTACCATATTATTATTATTTACCATAAAAATAGATATGGACAGTGTAATACTCAATTGTGTCTGTGTGTTTATATTGCAGCAACTTCTAAATGAATCAGAATATATTCCCTTTTATTTCATTTTTCTACTCTCTTGTTGCTTAAGTAAGAAAGAGTAGTTAAATGACTTGTAATATTAATGTGTTGTACTAATTAAAAGGTACTTGAGCACTCTGACCATGGAGGGGACTATATGAATTCATGCCTCCTGCCCTAATGCCAACACACATGTGCAGGCTGGTGTGAGGTTTGCTCTGGCTGCTCTGCTGATGGCAACAGGTGGGAAGTAAAGAAGAGGAATGTGAAGGGAATTCACACTTGCCCACATCTGGTTGCTTTTTCTCTAAAAAGAGAACCTGAAAAAGAAGATACAAAGATAATGCTTAAGACAAAATAATTCTGCAATCTTTTGGGTGTTTTATTGTCATTATTATTACTGAATATTCCCTCCTTCATTTCAGGTTCTGCAGAAGACTTAACATATAGTTGCACATTTCAAGCAGTGATCTCTGACAGGTAAAAAGAACTCAAATCACTATCAAAATATCTGTAGCATAATAAAAAACTTCATCCATTCACCTGACCTGTTCTCTATGTAGTGAATATATTCTCTGTGGCACAAAATGGGATGATATGAATGGCAATCAGAATTTCCAATATACTGCCTCAGTATGCAAGAGTTTCTCCAGGTTCTGTAGCTCTTTTTTTGATGCTTCTATTGTGAAGGAGACAGATAAAGTGTAAAGTAGCAGTGTTTCTGATTATTTTGTTCTGATTCTATTTCCTGATGATGTTAGTTGAGACAGAAAAGGGCAGGGGGTTCTTTTTAACATCACCAGTCACAGCAGCAGGTCTGGTGCAGGATCTATAAAGCCCATGATGACTTCCCTTGGCTGCATTGTTCCAGGACCCACTGGGATGTAGGACATGCTGTAAGGCCCTTCATTTTCTCTTCAGGTACTTGGCTTTTGTCATTAATTCTCACAAAACCTGTATCTGAGCTTGCAGCTTATGACAGTGCATTTAAGGGATATAAGTGGGTATCTTAGATGTATAAAACACTATGGAATAAAACAGTAAGTCTTTGAGATCTCATGAGAGCTGTTTGCAAAACACTGAAATCTTTGCCCTAGACTAGGATTTGAACCTTTTGGAATGGTTGAGCCATCCAGTGTGAAGCAAACATGAAAACAAAACAGTGTTTCAGCTAACAACAAACTTACCTGTATCAGCACCACAGGACTTTTCCTTCCCTTCCCAAAGCTACCTGAATCAGCTCATTTTTCTGAAAAGCTCTTGAAGGATAATTTCAAATTGTGGCTCTTTCTGTTATGAGGTGAAACATGGTCAAATGACCAGTCTCCAGTCTTCTCTACCTCTTTATCTGTAGAACATACAGATTGACTTCCCAACTCCAACAATTCTTATCTATAAATGCATGATGGACTGCTTTGTTCTCTTGAAGTACATACAGCATGCTTCACAAAAGAGCCCTAAACTTTTGTGATAGCTGTTCTATGCAAATAATTAGGATGTTGCTTATCATGGCACTTTTTTTTTTTTTATTAATTTTAAAGAGTAATTACTGTAGTAAGTGGTTGCTTACTTAAGTGTTACTAAAATGAGAACATTTGTGAGAAAAGGCTGACTGAAATGAATAAAATGGAGGAAGCAGAATGCAGCATCATGAACACAAAAAAAAGAACAGAAAAGGTTGAAAACTGCAAACCATGATCTGATGGTGATCATCTGTTTTCCTGAAGAAGTGCTGTGGAATTAGTAAGAATTACATGCATCTAGAAGGTTCAGATTAACTCTTCACATGTGTCTATGGTGTGGCAGGTGGGGAGGTTTATAGGGCATGAATCAGAGTACATCAAATTCTAAGACATTTTTGACATCACCATGCTGATATACTGATACATACATATCACAAATACATATACAAACATATACTGATATATTTGATGATCTAACTGAACGTTAAATGCTCCCAAAAATCAACCTTGATGTGCCCAACCAAGAGAGACAGGCAACAGGACTTTTTATTAATATCACATAGCAAGGAACATTGTGTCACTTGCTATGATGAATAGAACAAAATGTTGCTTTCTGGCACAAAGCTTAGAAATGGAGAAAATTGCAATCAATCAAATGCAGCAACATTAGTGAAACTTGGGTGAAAAATCTAGTGGAAACATAGGAATGTAATTGGGTAACTGCCTCCCATTATTGCTTATTCAGCTCATGTGCAATCCCATTGTGGGATTCAAGTTTCATTCTCATCACACTTTTAATCAAGACTTTATTGTGAGAAGTAGAATTCCTTTGTGATGTCCATGAACTGTTGCTCGAGGGCAATTTTTCTTCCAGTGTTTTTTCTGTCATTTAAATTTGAGAATGTCTGCATGTGCATGCAACGTAGCTTATTTTAATATATTTATTTATGGTAGCCATGTGAGACATAAAAGGAAGTATAACATTTTTCTTTGACCTTGGTAAAAAAAAATGACATGCTGCAAATATGCAAAGAATACTGGTCCATATGAATTATTTCTATTTTACACCTAAGGTAAACCCAATCATAGAATTTGTTTATATACTTCATATTTTATGAGGTCTTTTGCTGTGGTAAGTTACTTGAAATCCATTTTGCTCTATCTACATGTATATATGTCATCCAAAACAAATTTAGTTCCATGAATTTTGTAGTAAATTCCTCTTCCAAGCAGAAGAATTCAGTGATTCTCTTAATTGCTGTGGAACAGGTGCTGATGTCCACCAGAAGAATTCAAACTCACCATCTTGAATTAATTGTTGTTTACTTGTAGGTTGTTTTTAGTTTGATTTTTTTTTTAATGTTAAGTATTAAATTAAATATTAAATTATATTAGATGTCAAGTATTGGAACAGAATGGGAAACTGAAGGAAAACAGTAAATATCAAAATATATATTATGCTAGGCTAGATGACTGTGAATTCTGAAATGTCTTGCTTAATTTGAAAGGCTACAGGTAGAGGGTTTTAAAATCTGTTTTGAAAGATCATTTGTTGGTTAAACTGCATCATATTTAATTGCATTTTCAATCAGATGCAGGGAACTCAAAAACATTTAGATGGAGAACCTGTCTGCTTACGGCTGGTGCTATTTTATGTTGAAGAACCACACAGTTGTTATTCAAAAGCTGACATTCTGTCTAGTGAGATAATGGGGATCATTGGAATAAATATTAAATTAAAACCAGTTTTAGAGCAGTGAGGTTCACATATAAAGTAAGGCAGTCCCACAGCAAAAACACTGCAAGATATTGATGCTCTTTGCATGCTGTGGGAAAGACAAAAAAGTTCTCCCTGTGGAAGGATCCATATGAAAATCTTTTTAGTGAAGAAGAATACATGAACATGAATAGTAAAGTGCACTTGGGCTGGATCAGAAGTCTTGATGCAGCATCTGGAAGCATACTAATGTCAATCACTGCAGGTGTAATGATGAAGGTAATTGCAATTCAGTACGTGTGCTACCAAAAAAAAAAAAAAGAAATTAAAAAATTGCAAAGCAAACAAAATCCTGAGCAGCCAAAAGACAAAAAGTTTGTGATAAATGGTTCATTTAGACCTGCAGTGCTGTGTGGGCAAAATTGGATTGCAATCATAGCCGTTTCAAAAATGAAAACATTAAGAGAAAAGGAAATTGGACAGAAATGGCATGGAAATTACAGCCTTTGATCCGTTTTTGAAGAACCTTTTATGAGACATCATCGTGAGTGGGCAGCAAATTCTTTCCAATCTCCTCTTAAAGCACTTGTGAAAGCTTGGAGATCATGAGACTGAAATAAACATTTTAGCATGGATTGTGGGAGCCTATCTTTCTCTGCTGACCTTTTTTAGCTTTTTTAAGCAGCAGAAAATTGCACTGAATGTTTAGTGCAGGAATATAGAATGCATATAATTTATGCAAATATGGAGAACGTAGCTTACCACAGTGATTTAGAAAGAAAACTATTTTCTGGAGTAGCACTAGCCCTTCATTAATTTTCTGTAAAAATAAGGAAATATAGATGGGGATGGACTGCATGCTGCTTTTAGAGATGTATTAGATAGAAATGCAAATGGGGTTTGCATCTTATAATTTGGGGGCTCAGTCTGGGCTGAGTAAGTGTCTGTTTCAACTTGCCATGAGTTTTATTCCAGGGAAAGGCTGTGTCTGTTTCTGTTAAGAATGCATCGTTTTGAACCTTCTGGGTTCTCCTGCTGTGTGGAGGGAATTACGATGTCTCAGTGTGGAAATTCATTGTATATATGGAGAAAAGAGGCAAATTGTTAACATGAATAATACACTGTAATTGCCAAAGCATAGCCCAGCTCTGCACTAGCTAAAATTAGTTTAAGCTCTGAGGCTATAAAACAAAGATGATCATAGACTTGTTCAATCGCTATTAAAATATCCGTAATTCTGCTGTAAAACTTTAATGTATGGATGTATTTGGCAGTGCTCCTTATTAAATACCAGTAATTAAAATCAAAATGCATTGGGTTAGCTGTCCTGTTCTGTAAAGTCTGAGTAATTAGCTTTCAGGTTATTGGTCAGATTAGTAACTGTACATAAAATGATAATTGTTGATGAGAAGAAATATGTTACATCCTGATTTGAAGGATCATGAATGCTGTCACATAAAAGAATAAGCACACTGTTTTACATTTCAGTAAACAACAGCTGGATTCTTCCAAGAGTGCTGCTTAAATCAGGTTCAAGCTGCCTGAAGCAAAATCCCTGTTTATTTTCGTATTTTATTTGACTTGACTGGATTCTGTTTTCATTAACATTTTCTATCTGAACCTTTTCATTCTGTGGAAAAAGTCAAGTTTTCATTGAATTTGTGAAATTTAGGGTCTCTCTCTTTTTTTTCTTTTTTTTTTTAACTTTCTGTAGCATTATTAAGATGGAAAATGCTTGCCATTATAGCCCAGTGAAGATTATAGGAAAAAAATAGTATGAGAATAGTTAAAATATTTACTCATTTGTAAATTCTGATTATTTTTCTTTTTTTTATTTTTGGATTATTGAAAGAGAAATTGAGACAAAGCTGTATTTTATTGTGCTGCTGCTGCTGTTTTCATTATTAATCATTTATATAGTTTATGTATAGCTGCTGTTCACTGTTCACATCTTAGGCAAATACAAAATGTCATCCATGCCCTGAAGTGTTTGCAATCTAAAAATAGATGAAAGATCAACACAAGAGATAACAGATGATAGTGGTTGGCTCTAGGAGTGAGATGTTTGGAAGAATATCTTGTTGTTTAGCTGCTGTCCTCTTACCACTTTCCTTTTGAAATGCTTGCTTTTAACAGTTTGCAGACTTGCTGAGGGTATTCTCTGCCCCATTAGCCAAACCAGTAATAAAGATGTAAAACAGAACTGGACCCTGTTTTGACCCCTGGAGTACAATTGCTAGTTACTGGCCTCCAACTAGACTGAGTTTCACTGCTCACCACCTTCTGTGCCCAGCTCTTCAGCAGTGTTCTGATCCACCTCATTTCCTATTGACCTGGCTCCTACTTGATCAGCTTCTCTGTGAGGATCTTACAGGAGACAGCATCAAAAAAGCCTTACTAAAGTCAATCCTGACAGTATCCACTGGTCTCCCCTCATCTAAAAAGCCCAGCATTTTATCAGAGAAAGCTGTCAGGGTGGTTAAGCTTGACTTCCTCGTGCCGACTACTCCACATCACCTTCTTGTCCTTCATGTGCCTGAAAATGTCTTGCAGAACATCTGTTCCAGCACCTTCAGGGGTAGAGGTGAAGATAACCAGCTGGTAGATTTCTAGGTCCTCCTTCCTGCCCTTTTTGAAGTTTAAAGTAACATTTTGCTTTCCTCCAGTCTTTGGACAATGCTCCCAGTTGCCAAAATTGTTCAAAGATTACCTTGAAATGACAGGAGGCATCTCCCTCATTTCCCTTTAGTCTCCAAGGCCTGGGATTCCTGAAGGGTGGCCTCTCTAGCAGAGACTGAAGAAACACAGCACTCCAGTTGCAATCTCATTTTTTACAGATGGTCATATCAAGGGTTTGAAGTCATGGATGTGGCAAGAGCAGATAGTGATTAGCATGTGACTAGCGCTTCCAGAAAGGTAAGAGGAATAAAGTTTGCAAGAAAGAAAAGAGAAGGAAAAAAAGCAGTTTGAAAAGTCAACAGAGGAAAGTCAGTGGGCTAGAAATCACAACTAATTTGAGGCAGCAAAATAGAGCAGAAGGATGAGATACATATATTGGGAAGGTGAGTGGGAGGGTGAGGATAAGAAGGAGCTAAACCTTGATAAAAGTTAATTGAAGGCAATGGGAATCTTTTATATTTATTGCAGCAAATTCTGGTTAGGGAAGAGGTTGTAGAAGTGGCAGGTTGTTAGAAATAAGATACACCCTGTCTAGACTTCAGATTTTGTAAAGTTCAGCCATAACAAGTGCCTCTGGGGCACTGAACCTTTTTTATTGGGTTGGTGTCTGATGATTGCTTTGGTACCTCAGTGGGATGTGCTTGAAAGAGGAGCTGAGTCTAATGCCAGCTGTTTCAAAAGGACATTCTCATTTGCAAAGGTGGTTCTTTTAGCAGAAAAAAAACCCTCTACCTGGTTGTGGCTGAAGTAGATTACACAGATGTTCCAGAGCGAGTGTATTAATATATCTCTTCAGAACATAGAAAAGATGCACAAAATGAAAACAAGGGCCAAAGGGATATTTTAAATTGCCAAGGCCTCACAGGGAAGATAAATGCAGAAGTTTGATTTACTGCTTAAATTATACACATTTGTTACACTGAGCCACTGAACTGTTAGGAAGTTTAAGTGGTCCTAGTAAGGGTAGGTAAGAGATTTGAGCAGGTTTATTGTGTAAGAACAGCATCCCATATTTTGTGTGTTTATGAACCCTGACCTCTCTTAGGACCACCTTTTACTTTGTAGCATTGTTCTTTTGGTTTTCTTTCTAAGTATTTTCATATCTTTTCTTATTACTGTTTTATAATGAACTCGAGATTCAGTGCTAATGTGCAAAACACATGCTAGTGATGTAGTTATTCTCTTGTAAGCTTCTCCAACCCTAAATCTCCAAAAAGTGTTTAGATTTGCTATAGAAATCTAATTGTTACGTATATTTCTACTGTCTTCATTTCCAGGTACCAAATGTACCTAACAAAATGTCCAATGCTAGCATATCTGAATTTGTCTTCATGAAATGCTCTGAGAAACACTTAATTTATAGAATCCACCAATGTCTGCTTAATGTTTGGTTTCCAAATAATGAAAACTTTATTCAGCATTCAACAAAAAAAGTCTCTGAAATCTCTCAGTTTCCAAATACCTTGTGCTTTAATATACATAAGTTTTGTGTAATGTGCCTGAAGAATTTACAAGTTAGGCTCCCTGTAAACTGGAGAGGAAAAAAGAATGAATTCCAAAGGCTAGGAATAAATAAAATACTTGTCAGTGGTCCCTTGGGTTCCTTTCCTTCAAATCAAGAGAGTTGTTATACCATTTATATTAAACCTTAACTGCAATCTTATAAGTACAGGCATCCATAGTATCTCCAGTGTAAAATACTTTCTTCTAGAACACAAGTGTATTAGCTGTAGTAGGTATTAACATATCTATCTTCTGATAGCAAGTAATAGGACAGTGGGAAAGGATTCAGAGGTGACAGATGGAGAAATGTGGCAATGCTGCTCACCCAAGGATCTCACACACTTGCATTGGATTATGTGGTGATAGGGAATGAGGTAAATTTCTTACCATTGCTCATATCTATATGAAAGCATTCCAGCTTTTGAATGCAAAATGGGGAATTGCTTTAGTGGTAGCCAAAAACTCGATGAATTTTGTTTTGTTTTGTGGAGATGATGGAGGACTGAGGTAAAATCCTTTTCTTTCCCATTCTTAGAGGTTTATGTTAAGGGTTCTTCTTTTCAAATTTCAAGAAGAAAATATGAAAAATAGCTTTTATTACCATTCTGTCGTGTTTGTAAGGATGGTGAAGGAATGGCTCATCAAAAGATATTTCTCAAGTTTTAAGGGACTGACTTTTTCATTACCATAGCAGGTGGTCATTTTCATATAAATGAAACTTGTAAATAGCAGCACACCTTTTCACATGGATCCAATTACAGTGAATGCTTCCAAAAGCCAAATGCATGGAAAAACCCTTCCTTTTCATTCTCTAACCAAATAAAATGAATCTTTAAATCTCTTTATATCTACTGGCCATTGTCTACATGCAACATTATATAAAATAATACTGAACTACTTTATGCTTTTTTTTCTTCTTTCCATTATTCTCTCACTTAATACTAAAGCTATACATAAAATAATTCAAGGCAAAGTGAAATTTACTTTTTTTGTTTATATGTTTGTAAAATAGCTTTCAGGTTTCTCACAGACTTCTATTGACCTCTCCTATGCTTTTCTCACTTAATATTCTCATAAATTTCACCTTCTTCTTGTGGGGCAGTCTTTCTTTCACAGGCTGCTGTCTTCTGATAGACAAATTACAGGTCAATGCATGGCAGTTACCTAATTTTAGATCTATAAAAGTTAGACATCATATAAATACACTAAAAAAAGCAGGGAAAAAAAATCCCAAACTTTTCTTCTGCAGGTGTCTCTTTTCAATAAGTTGGTTTTGGGTTTTTTTTCTTCCTGGTCTGCTGTTAGCTCAGACTTAGTATCTAAAGTCAAGTGAGACAAATCCCACTCTTAAAGACATCAGTGCCCTAAGAGGTCAGGTTAAAATACTTATCTATCATGGGATTATTGAAGGAGCATGAAAAAGAGGCAACAAAGAGTAGTGATTACTAATGCTGGCTCTAGTGTGTGTTTGGAGTGTATTGCAAAAATTGATAGTGGTTTATGGGGTCCATAAAAGTTTAAATAAAATATTTCCAAGTAAAATGAAATAGGTCTTGGAAATGCATCGTAAGGTGACTGAGCAACATTTTAAGTCACAATTCTTAAGCACAGCTTAGGGGTCAGAAGTACACCTTATCTTAGAAGTACAGCTTTTAACCTGCACGCCACTAACACCAACAATGGAAAGAAATTCTGCCTCTGGTGGGATTCCCTAGCTGCAAAGCACTGAAAGAAATTATTCCCCCAGCTGAATTTTCAAAGTCATTATTGGTCCAGGCAAGTGGAAGACGTGTCTTGGTGCAGTGCTATAGCTGCTATCTTCAACTCATTAGGTTCTGCTGTAGAAAAAAAGATAACATGAAGAGTTTACAGAAAATTGGTCAGTTTAACTTAAAACTCTCAAAATCATTTTTGTGTCCAGCAACCTGCTGGCAGACAAAGAGAGCTATTTAAATCCTTGGCATTTCAGATACTTTTAATCACAGCTGATGCAGACTTGCTCCATAAATGTCTGTTGTATTCACTGTGGTACAGAAGTGTGTATCTGTTGTACTTTGGCAGGGGTGATTTCCAAGATGACCAATATATGTCCTAAGTAGATTTCAGTTTCCCTGTCAAAAGCATTGTGCTTCAAATTGTTATACTAAAAACTCCTGAATTCAGTCCTAAGCACACTTGCAAAGGTACAAATGTTGGCATGGATAAAAAAAAATGTAATTAATGATGGCTTAGTGATTACTTTGACATACAGCTTGTATGTTTTTAAAATTACTATTACTAGCTCAACTGCTATTGGAAAATATGTTTCATTAATTAGTACAAGGACCAATAAGCATATTAAATCAGGCACATTATTTTTTGCATATAAATTATTATATTATGGAAGAAAGGTTTTGAGCTGGACATAGAAGTGCTAATAGTGATTTGTAAAACAATTTTTGTAATTATAAAATATTGAACTTGACGATAAAAGGGAGTCTCAGAAGGTGGCATTTAGCTTTGAAGAATTAAAGAACTTTTTCCTCACCCTATACCATCCTTATCCTATAGCACTCCCCTTTCATGCAGCTACTCTCTTTGTACTATTTTAAGCACAAGAGATTGCAGCTGAGTCCTTCATACTTGCTTTAAATAAAGATTCTACAACTTAATTCCAGATATTTTTGGGGTACAGATTTCTTGTCCTCAGAGGCATGAATGAGCTTATTTCAGTGCCTGTGATAAAGAGGATCAATATTATTCTATTTGCACTTTCTTACTACAAACAGAACATGTAAATCTATTGTGCTTTCCAGTTAAATAACCCATAAACTGGTATTTGAACTACAGAGATAACTGTAAGTTTTTTATTCTTCTTACATGAAGATTTACTGAAAACTAAGCCATAGGCAGTTTTGAATATTACATTAACACCATTTCACATAATTCTTAACTAACACTTCCTAGACCTTTCTATTGAAGTGTAAAACAACACTGACTTGTCACAAAATCACAGCATCAGTGATGAGTGGACGTGGTTTTATTAAAACTAATAGCCAAATAGTCTATTTGTGTTATTAATATGCATATATCATTTTCAATTCAAACCACAGCTAGGGCATTTTACAGATAGCATGTTACTGAATGTCTGCATAAAAATTGCTGATTCACACTCTCCAAACTCACCATGAGCTACTTTAATAAATGTGATTTTTTCTGATTTTTTTCAAGCTAAGCACACAGAAGCTTCCCAAATGAGAAAGCTCCTTTGAAGTAATGGTGAGAATCCAAAGTGTCCATCTCAGAGAGCTGCATCTGTGAATAGTGCATTCTTTACTTAAGTCCTCCTTCTTTGGCAGTCAATTTGAAAATTAAACCATTTTTGAGATACCAGTTTGCCCTTGTGTTTCATAACCAAATCTCCTTAGCAAGCATCATGAAATGACAAACTGGTGAATCTGTTTAGCTGAGACATGAGAGACTGCAGTCTAGAAATTCCACATCTGAGGATTACCTCTGTATTGCTGCCTGACAGAAGGATTATATTAAAGAGAAATAACAATTCTGCAGAAAAGGAAGATTAAAGATTAGCTATTTTATATTTTTTTTGTTATTTTAAATCCATTTTAATAAGGAAAATAAAATAGATGAAATACATATTTGCTTTAAAATAATCTGAATAATGAGCACTGATAATTGCTGTAAGTTTTCAGAAATTACAACATATTTGGGTATAGTTTACTGCTTTGTTTTTAATTTATCTTACTTATATTCATTTTCTGTTGCCTGTGGTTTTTCAAAAACTGTAAATAATTTAGAGATGTCCTAGATTTAGAAATTTATGTTTTAAAAATCTATGATTTAAGGTATGCCTAGGAAAGGCACTTTGTTATACACAAAAATAAGTTTCTTGCTTTCATGTCAACAGATAATTTGGTCAATGATATACCATTATTATTCTGATATCAGTACTATACATTATTAAATGATACATATTTATATAAAATTGTTTAAATTATACAGTATTATACATATTTAAAAGATATTTTAGAACAACAGTAATTAGTGGCATGGAGGTAATGGAAGCCCACATGGAATTACCAAATACAGAGCATGGCAGACTAAATTGCCCATCCTCTTTGATGCAATGGCCATTTTTTTCTTGAGAAAGGATGCTCAGTAAATTTTTGTCTGTATGGACTTTCTATTATTTGATACGGAAGTACATTTTAAAAACTTGCAGGAGGAATGCTATCTCTAGGAAAAAGGTTTGAGATTGAGGAGATCATTAGAAACAGGTAAGGTATACAAGGATAAAATGAAGACAACAAGTCTTTAGCATTTCTAACTGTTTGGTTGTTTTTTTTTTTCTAACAGTGTATTTTCAATATTTTTGTACAGGCCTGGTCAGTACAGCACTTAGCTAAGTGATAAAGGGAAAAGCTACCTTATGACTCATTGGAAAAATAAGCTAAGCAATTATATTTCAAAATAACTTTAGGCTACTTTTATATTTATGGCCAGAGTTTGGAATAAGACATAGTCTAGTAATTTATTTATTTAGATATTTACACTGAGCTGGACCTCCTACATATTATTTGTTGTTCAAGATTGCTCCAGGACTGCAGGCTCTGTGTGCATCACATTATGAACCTCTGGAAATGTCAAATATGAGTCAATATTTGTGGTGTTTACAACTCAAGCCAAGCCTTCTTCCAGAAGACTTCTGAAAAAAAATAAATAAATGAAATTCAGCTGGAATAAAAGGTTATATCAGACTGAACTTCTTAGCCTTGGTCTTGCTGGGAAGATGCAGATGGATGAAGGACATGAAAACCCAGAAAAATAAATAATTTCATCCAGATAATTCAACTAATTGCCCTGCAGGAAAGGGCCTGCACTTTCTAAAATGCTTGCCTTCATCTGAATTTATTTAATAAATCTCAGAAAATGGTAGTAGCTGGGGAGCTTCCCCAGTGTTAAGTGTATAGAACTAGGTCTACAAAGCCATAATAGCCTAGGAATGTTAATGTGCACATTACATGAAATATTCTGGGTATTCAGATATGGCACTAAATTTTCAACAGATGTTTAAGTCATTGAAACTTGCAAATTTGGAAATGACTGCAAATTTAAAAATACCCCTTCATCTATTATAATGACTGACAATTCATGTTTGAAGAGTTTCTGTGGGGCTTTTTCTGTTTTGAAATGACCCAGGATACTTGTTTTATCTAATTATCTCTTCCCCTGTGCTAATGTGTGCAGAGGTTTTAGTTTCATTAAATTCTTCAGAGAATGAAGTATATATGGATGATCATCTGTCTTTATCTTGCCATGCATTGGTATCTGAGATGGCTGGATGCCTGCTTGCCTTGGCATTTCATTCCTTGCTATCTGAGATGGCAAATGCCTGCTTGCCTTGAAATCTCATTCCTTCCAATTTTCCTTCTAAAAATATCAAAATACAAGTTACAACCCTGAAAAATCTTTCTAGAATGATCATTGCTGTGAGTCTTTCTGAATTCATTCCCCTTCAGAAATGGGTCTCTTCATTTGTCCTTTCTGCGTTGTGAGTTCTCAGGCAAAGTTATTTTATTGAGCTTTCAGTGTCATTGAATTTTAAGAACAGCAGCTCAGGCCTTCTGCCAAGCCAGTGCTTTGGGACTGAAATTGTCCTTGTTTTTCTTTGTTGCTGAAAAAAATATGAGGATCAAATATGAAGCCAAAGTTCCATTCTGTAGAATAAATAATTATCCTGACATAATTTGCCATTTATACACGTGGCATAAATATTGTGAGAACAGAGCATGATGGGTTATGGTTCTAAAGAATCCCAGTTCTGTTTTCTCCATTCATTTCAGCAATAATTTCTCCTGGGGAACAAGGTTTGTATGTTGTGAACTTGATAGTCTGATGCCATATTTAGTCTGGCAAGAAGCCTCATGTTTCCAGGATTGGATGTTTTAATGCCTGGAAGCAAAATCTTTTACCCTTGCTGAAATGGTATCCTGGGTTTCTGTATATGTAAGGACTTTTTATCCACATTTTTCTCCATTTCACCTTACTATCTGGAGGATTGGCTATGGAAAAAGCAGCATCACACCCTTGAGTTCCATCTAGCTGGCAGAGTATTAATGTCTCATTTAAACATTAAGCCGTGTTTACTTCCAAGTTGTGAAGATGTTGTGCTACATTGCTAGTCATTATAGAAAACTGAAACATCAGAGATGCTGAAATGTGAAGCAGAGGAAATGTGTTTGCTAGGAAAGTGCATCAGGCAGCATTTGAAGATTAGTGTGTTTCACTGTGCTGCTGATTTGGCTTATTTGTTTTTATGTTCTGACTTTATTTTTCAATATAACATTTTTTTGTGTATATTAGCACTTGGAGAGCTGTGGATGGCAGCGTTATCTGCAATATTTTGATGTAAAGATACTGGCATGGGAAATTTCAGAATAAGCTTTTCCATAACACTGTGTACAAGCCTGATAAAGTCCTTTAATTTTCCTGAGCTTCAGTTACCCACATCCAAACCCAAGGTAATCTTTCCCTGCTGACAGTCATGCTATTCTTCCACTCCCCCTACAGCAAGAGAAAACGGAGTAGTTAGGAAAGGGAACTCAAAACATAGAGGGATTGAAGAGAATAATCCTGCTAATCCAGAGTTGTAAGAAAAGGGAACATTTGTTACCTGTTTATAACTGATTTGTTGCAGTTACGTGCAATGCTAGTTTGAAAAGAATTCTAGCTCTGTTTGGCTTGGCTTTTGGGTGGGTGGATCACAGGATGAAATAAGGGCAAATCCAGTGTCTGTGCATAGCTGGTATGGTGCAATCTGAGATGAAGGTACTGATGCAGTCATGTTTTGGTTTGCCTCAGTGTATGTATAACCGTTTGACTAGGGAAGGATTCACCTGTCATATATATTAATAATCAGAATTGACAAATCAGATAAAATAATAGAGCTGTAATTTGACAGAAAACTACTTTTGCCATAAAATGGGAATAAATAATATACGTATTCAGTATGGATTAAAAATACATGTTCCTCAGAAAAAAATATTACATTTGTTGTTGCAAGTTTTCTCTAGTTATACAGCAAAAATAAAAGACATTTCAAGAGGAAACACTTAACTGCAAATGAGAAATACCTCTTATGGGCTGTTGTCATGAAAATAGAAGTGAGAAAAACTAAGGAAACCATGTAAGAATATGAAATATCAAATAGAAAAGTCAAGGAAATGCTTGAAAATATTTTCCATGTGTCCTTTAACACTGTGAAACCCTGTTTTATCATCCACCCATTTTCCCATCCTCGTGCTCTGCAAAAACCTAACCTCTTCACACAGAATAAAACCATCTTTTCAGTTCTACCATTAGCACCTGCAGATTGAAAGCAATCGGAAGGAATTTATGCACTGGTTTGAGAGGACTGAGGAAGCAGCAGAGACTGCAAGATGGAAAAGTAACCACAGTCTGGACTGGGTGGATAGGGCAAAGGGGAGACCCACGGACACTTCTTTCAGCTTCTTGCACCTCCCTGTTGTGTGTCCTAATCACTGGCTGGGAGACCAGGGAGTGGAAGTATTTCAAACTTTGTTGAAAAGGGCTTTGAAGTTTCTCAAATTTATGTCAGTATGAAGGGGAAAAAAAAAAACCCTGCTTGAATTATTTTTACATGAGAGGAGAATTGCTTCCTGCTCAGCAATAGGCAGTTCTAGATGGTGGGTCTCAAACACGTGCAAACACCCTTTCATGGTCTGTAACTGCAGGCTTTGAGTTGGAACAACTTCAGAGGAATATTTGAACATTCCCATTGGATATTTGAATAATACAGGATTAAGATTTTGTCTCTGGTATATACATGTGTGTATTTTTACAGACCGAGCTGAAAAACACCCTTTTTAAGAATTCTAGATGTAAAAATAAATTCGCAAAATACAACTGATGCCAATCAGTTGCATCCAGCTCTGACATCTAACATGTGCCTTTTTCATTAGCAGAAGAAGCCAGGATGAGCCAGGTAGAGCAGAAGGGTGAGAAGAGGGTTAGATCTGTGTTAGCTCTCTCTCCCCTTGTGGCTTTGAATAGTTTCACTGTCCTCACTGCCTCAGTGCCACCCCTCCTGTAATCCTGAGCAGTGCCCAGAGCAGCAGGATTTGCTGGCTGAACACAAAGGCCTGTGTTAGCCTACTTACTTCTCACACCATTGTCTGAAGATGCATACCTGCTGTTGGCTCTGTCCTGATTGGGTAATTATATTGTTCACTGAAACAACTGAAATATGGGAAGAGTAATTAACAAAAGAAAACAAAAGATGCTTCTTTTTTTTTTTTTCTTTTCCTCAGCCTGCTGGGAACACACACTCAGCCACAGGCTGTAGCTGACCCACTTCCTAATAAATTGCATAGCAAAAATGACACTGAGGCAGCTAATGCCATCTACTGACTAAAATAACACTTCCACCAGGATAGTCTCAAAAGAAGCTTGCAGGGCTGGTAGCATTAAAAACAATCAGAATGTTATGTACATTTTTTTTGATGGAATATCAGCTGAGCTTGAGAAGTTAAACCACATTTTTCAGAAATCAGGATTCATTTTTCTTAAGCTTGCTCTGCAGCAAGAAAGCTAAAATTATCTGTTAGATAAACCTCTCAATAACCTGATTTTTTTAATTGCTGAGCACTTTCCCATTGTCTTCAGAGGGATTTGTGTTTTCTCAAGTCTCTGAAAATCCATACTGGTTTGCTACAGGTACTTTATAAACTCAAACTAATTTAAAACATGAAAAAAAAATGCCCTTTCTCATCCCCATTCATTGTTGCAATGAGTTCTAAAGCTGATGGTTTTCAATTTGGAGGTGAGACCAGGCTTTTTATTTTCACTGTCTCAACATGAATACATCCTCAGTATTAGGTATGTCTGCTTTATGATATCTGCAAATACTAGCATACAGTATCCAATATTTAGAGCTGATGTTCTGGTGATTGTGTGTAAATGGTATAGTTCAAAGAATGAATGCAGTTAAAATAATCCATTCACAGTTTCCACTTTCACTTTTTTTTTTTTTTTTACATTTCTGTGCCAGAATAATTTTCATTCCACTATGTTATGACATTCTGAAAAGTAGTATTTGTTCCTGACTTTAAGGAGCATGTGCCAAGCTACTTGCTACATAAGATCAGTATAGTTCTTATTTATCAACATGCCTCAATAGCCAACTTCAATACTTTAAAAAAAATTCTATAGTATCTATCATAAATAACCAAAGTTTGAGGTCATTATATAATCTTGAACATTTTTAAAGATACCTTCCACCAAGGTGGTTTTTTTACCCCTGAAGATTTGACTGCTAATTATTTTTAATATTTAAAATACATACTTTGGACTGTAGATCTCATCAGTAGGTATATTGATTAGCAGAATAATAGCAATCATTTCCACTTCTACTACACTTCAATGCACCTCCATGTAAGGGAGATACATTTTGTTTTCAGAACATCATGGGTTGTGCAGTTTCACAGGCATTTACAAAACACAACTCAAATAGTCTATCCTTTGGTTTCACTTTGCATGAGCAGTCAGCTATTGTTGATCTTGGCTGAAGGTCTCCAGGGACTGTGAATAAGTAATATCTACCTAAGGCTGCCTAGGACAATTACAATACTATTGCAATTTGTCTAGAATATCCTATTAAAGTGCTGCATTACTGTTATTTTTCTGTATCCTTTTAAAATCATTGTCATGTAATTTATTATTACGAGATAACTGTGGTGCTTCTGAAACTTTCTATTGAAAGTTTTAGCTGGGGATTTCTTGTTTTCACTTATATTCCATAGACCCAAAGAGCAATTTCTGTACAAGTTACTGCTCATTTCGTTCCTTTTATCACAGGATATCAGGTTGGAATGGACCCATGTTTGACTGGACCTTTTCTTTTAGAGATTGCAGATGCATTTATTATGAAGCTTGAAAATAAATATATATATCTACATATAGAATTAATAATTATATCTATTTTTACCAAGATACTGTACTGCATGGGAGCTTTCCTAAGCAGAAAACATTTTTGAGACAAACGTACATTTTTTTGTTGCTTTTGTGTGAAGTTAAAATGTTGCCTGGTGTTTGCTGTGGCTAACATGAAGTTTTGGGTTTCTGAAAGGCACAGATGAGATTTGTTCCATCTTGGTTTAATAGTTAATAGTATGGGGATAGGGAGGTTTGGGTTTTTTTGGTGGTGGTTGTTGTTGTTGAACTGTTTCTATTGTTGTTAATTTTATAAAGGCATTTAGATTCTGAAGTTATTCATATTCAGAACATTTTCTGGTGCTCACAGAGGACATATAGGAGAAAACATTGAAGGTCTCATGGCAGTAATAGATGTGATAGACAACTGGCTGTTGTTTGCTGTATCTAGTAATTTTTAAACAGCTCCATTACAAACCATGCAGCATGTACAAATATTGTAATTTTATTACCTCTTATAAACTGGGCACAGGTTTCAGAAAAAGAATGCTTAACATGTGATAATGGCTGATTGTGAAGGATGAAGATTATGCAAAGACCATTCATAAATAATCTGTATTTATAAATAGAATATGAAAGCCCATTTAAGATTGCTTCATAAAATTTGATGGCTTTACACAAACCTTGGTGCCAAACAAGCCTCGTTTTCTAGAGGCATGGATTAGAGCACAATTACTCAACAAGTAGGAGGCACAGACCAGAAGTGGATCATGAGGATCATAGCACCCAATGGGCAGAATCCAGCAAAAATCCCCCAATCTCTGTGACATCACAGAAACTTTAAATGGGGGTGAAAAAGCCACCCACCTCTCACAGCTCTCTTGTCACTGCTTCTACTGCTGCTCCACACAGCCAGCATCCACGTGGTACTTTCTGTACCTAACCTGCATCCACGTGGCTTCTCTTTCTGCCAGTTTTCACCCATGCTGAGGTGATTACCATAAACAACCTCCTGTAGACACTCCAGGTTGCCATGCAATCTGGGGAGACACTGAGAGGATGGGTTGTGTTTGGAGCCCATGAGACAGAGTCATGGCAGACTGAGGTGAGAAGCTAGGAGGTGACTTTGAGCTCCAGTGCCTCACCCTCAGTGTCACCACATGGTGCTGCTGATTCCTGCCTTCTTGCCAACTGCCTGCTGTGGTTGCTTTAGTGATCTGTGGGAAGAAACAGAAGAGTGTTATCCTTGTTTGTATTCCTAATTAATAATGCTCCCTAAGAATCAGATGTTAGTGCTGGGACTGAAATTCCTTGAAGTCAGTCCACTGCTGGGTTGCCTGTGACCACCTCATTTCTAAGTCTACATAGTTATATGCAAGAAAACGAGTCAGAGGAGACAAGTCTCTTTACCCAGGTGTGTGGAATGCTGTTCACTCTGCCCATGTTTTCTCTGTCAGTGGAAATGGAGAGGTGCTCCATCTCTGGAAGAGTCAAAGGTGCCCCTGGGGAAGCCTTTGCTGTCCTTTCAGTGCCTCAGATACCACTTACGTGGCATTAGATAGCCAGGATCATGCCTTCTCCTCACCTCTGCCTTCTCCCTGTCCCTGTTTCCATGAGATCTGCTGCCCAGCACCTTGGGGTGTGCTCACCAAGAAGCTGTGCTGTGCACAGTGACTTCACACAGTTCTAAGGTGCCCAGTTCAAAGGTTTTCTACCCTTGCCAGAAGATGGCAAAAACTAAAAACAAAGTATGATTTGCTTTTCTTCTTCTTTCACCGTTGAAGTGGGTAAGGCAGCACACTCAACAGTATTGTGCAACAGGAGGGATCAAAACAAGACTTCACACTTTTTGAAATGACACTGTGTTTTAAGGATTGTGGTTAAAATACACAGACCACACAAGAGAGCCTCAGCATTGGGTCATTATTATTTATTCATTCCTTGCACTTTTTACTTTGCTTCTTGTGACCTTTCTTAGGACTTGTGAGTCATTCTTTTGCCTCACTGTTTTCCCCTCTTCCATATTTCACCTTTTGTCTTAGAATGTTCTCTCACTTCGTTCTTATCCTTTTGTTTTTCTGTTCTCTCCTGAATTGCTCTCAACAATCACACCTCTCTGTCTGTCACCTTCTTCCATGACTCCTTTACTACCTCTAGCACTTCTAAAGTGCTTTATCCTTCAGTTTTATGCTTTCATAATTGCCCCTTTCAGGATTTCCTTTTTCTTCTCACCATATGTGTGTTAAAGTTAGTGTTTTCTCTGTAGATTTGTCTGCTCCCCATCAGCAGCAGTACTGAATTCCCTCAGAAGCAGGAGGAATGGGAGCTGGCAGATGCTAATTCTGTCCTGAGGTAGCATCACCTGTGAAGAGAAGTAGGAGACCTGCATCTGAATTCAGCCCAGAATTCTTCTTTTTCCTGTTGGTACTGCTGGGGTCTGGCGAAGGAGCTGATGTCAGAAAGCTGACTTCACAGCCTGAAACAACAGGGTTAAAGAGGAATATAACACTAGTCCTTCTGATGCTCATTGAGTTAAATGTTAATATTGAGCTTTGTGACATATGGGGTTGGGGTTTTATAGCCTCACTGATTCTTTTATTCCATGTCTATTACTATTTAATTAGTTATTTCTCTTTTGAGAAGCTGAGTTCTGCTTTTGTTTTGTTTTGTTGGGTTTTTTCTAGCATTTGATCACTACACTCCAACACTTCGTACCCAATGTCTCTTAATAAATATTACAGAACAGCAGAAGATGGGGGAACAAGTAGTTTTAGTGGAGTGCACTGAAATACTGCATTAGGCTGCACTGATTAGCAATTACTTAGACAAGTCTTCATTGATTTTGTATATATTATCTGATTTTTTTGGTGGTACTTCTTTCTTTTCTGGTGGAGGAAAGGAGCAGTAGATAAATTTCTCTCTGCCTAGGCAGAACAGATAGAGATGACAAGGGCTTATTTGGGAATGCTGCTTCTGGATACTGCCAGCCCTCATATGCAGTTGCTCAGATGCATCCATCTCCATAGAAAATCCTCAACACACTTTATTTTTTTCTTAAACATTACCATCAAAGGGAAGGCTATGTTTAGGTCAGAGAAATGTTTAGCTTCAGGCAGTAAAATTATTCTTCAGCTTTTAATGGTTATTTTCTATTCTGACTCTTTAGTTCCTTAGAAATGCTTCACAAAGCCAGGCTCCTGAGGTGCCAGGAGCAGACTGGGAAAGAGCTCCAGCAAGCAGAGCCTGAAATAATTCTTAAATGTAGGTGCATAATGAAGGGACCATAAAGATGATCATAGGTAGCAGCTGCACAAGGCAAAACTATATTTCACAGTAATTGTAGTGGCCTACTTGTGTCATCATAGGTTCAGAGCCATCCTTGCTCAATACTTTTTTTTTCTGATGCTCAATCTTTTAGCAATGACAGCAGATAGTCTTAACACTAGTATGTGTCCAGATTAAAGAACACTGGAAAAACAGAAAAATACCTAACAAGTTCACCAAGGGACTGGGTAACCTGAATTGTACAAAAGGAACAAGCTTGTTCACTCTAGCAAAAAGAAGACTAAGAGGAATATTGAAAAATATTGATGATAATAAATAGTAGCAGGGGAAAAGTAGTACTGAAGCTAAAAGAGAACTCTGGCCACAAGTAAACATAGACTGGAAATTAAAGGAACTTTCCAACCATGAGAACAAACAGATTCAGAAGAACTCTTCCTGTAAATGAACAAAGAGAAGCATCCTGAGCTGAATTGAAGAGGATTTTGAAAAATTTCTATGTGACTCTGTAGAGTACACAAATCTCACTTGAATTGCTTTAGTTCCCAGTTAACTCTCACTTTGGACCACATTCTTCAAAAATTGAAGAGTTTTTAGGGTTTTTTTATAATATTCATGAATATTTTTCTATATAATATTTTATATTATATAGATATTATATTAATATTTCTATATTTTATATTA